>OX465099.1:21947617-22194057 GCA_949987625.1 Chalcis sispes
TTTATGATTCGTTTGTCATATGATATTATATTTTAATATTGACAGCTTAATTCTTTTTTTATTTTCTTGTTGTTATCATTTATCTTGTCTTTATATTATCCCTGATTTTGTTTTTAATTTCTTTAAAAATGAAAAAATATTTCTTTCTTATTTTTACACAGAAAAATTAATTTTCATCGAATCGATTTTCATAATTCCTGGGTTTTTCCACGAGTACCAAAAAAGTATTCTATTTATTTTTAAAGTATTTACGTTTTAGCTTTTTGTATTTTTTAGACTCAAAATATGTTTAACATTTATCTTGAATTTTATTATGAAATCTCAATTTATTTTTAAAAATTAAGGGCAAGATATTTTTATTATTCGTGTTTATCAATTTTTCCGCAGAATTGATTTTTGTTCTCAACATGCAATTTTATTATAAAAATTTCATTTTTTCAATCATTTCACGTACATTAAAAATATTATTGGGTGTACAATTTTGCTTTCGCCGTTTTTTTCCGAAAGTCGAGGCTTTATTGTAAAAAACTGGTTATACATTTATGATTCAAAGTATTGTCCATCGCTGGCCACTACTTTCTCCCATCTTTCGGGCAGCATACGAATCCCGCGTTGAAGAAACTGGTCATCTTTTGAATCTATCCAATTTTTTACTTCTTCATAAGACCGGAAGTGCTGGTCAGCCAGGCCGTGTGCCATTGATTAAAACAAGTGATAGTCCGGGGGAGCAACGTCTGGAGAATACGGCGGGTAGGGTAGGACTTCCCATTCCAAAGTTTCCAAGTATGTTTTGACCACCTTCGCAACATGGGGTCGAGCATTGTCATGCTGTAAAATCACTTTATCATGTCTCTTGCTGTATTGCGGCCGTTTGTCTGTCAATGCTCGGCTCAAACGCATTAATTGCGTTCGATAACGATCGCCTGTGATTGTTTCAGTCGGATTTAACAACTCATAATACACTACGCCGAGCTGGTCCCACCAAATACTGAGCATGACCTTGGAACCGTGAATATTCGGTTTAGCCGTCGACGTGGAAGCATGGCCGGGATATCCCTATGATTTTCTGCGCTTGGGATTATCCTAGTGAACCCATTTTTCGTCCCCAGTCACAATGCGATGCAGAAATCCCTTCCATCTTTGCCTTGCAAGTAGCTGTTCACAAACACACAAACGCCGTTCAACATCTCTCGGCTTCAATTCGTACGGCACCCAATTTCCTTATTTCTGAATCATTCCCATGACTCTCAGGCGTTTTGAAATGGCTTGTTGCGTCACTCCCAATAATCCTGCCAATTCTTGTTGCGTTTGACACGAGTCTTGATTAAGTAATGCCTCCAATTCTGCATCTTCGAAAACCTTCTTTCTCCCACCGCCATGCTGGTCTTCGACGTTAAAATCGCCGTTCTTGAAGCGTTGAAACCACTCTCAGCACGTTCTTTCACTAATAGCGGCCTCACCATAGGTATTTGAGAGCATTCGATGAGCCTCAGTCGCAGATTTCTTGATATTAAAACAGAAAATTAAAACCTCCCGCAAATGACGAGAATTTGGCTCGTAAGCTGACATGTTTAATCGAGAATAACTTTATGATGCAGACACAAATCGACTAATATTTCGATCGCGTTATGTTTACAAATACCTAAGCTTATTGTATGACATCTATGATCTATTTATTTCAACTACCACTTTCCGCTACAGCCATCTATTGCAAAACGGCGTAAGCAAAGTTGTACACCCAATAGTTACCTCAATTTTGTTAAATTTACTTAGATATATTTTTTTAAAATTATTTACTTGCTATGAGATTATTTGGCACTTCTAACGTTTTTCTCTCATACAATTACTTTGTTCGAAATTAATTCGTATTAAAGAAAAAAAAATAGAAGAGAGATGAAAAATATGGGAAATCTCGTAACCTCGCAGTCTCCTCGAGTTTTAAAAATTGTATTCTTGCAACAACTTCAGTTCCCCCAGGGCCTCCGAAAAGATTAATATGTAACGTCGGTATTACATTTGCGTAAAAAAATACGCTGACTGCTTTTGTTTTGCTTTTCAGCACTTAAGCACCGAAGCTTATGGGCGCGGGATGGCTGAGGTTTGGATTACGAGATTTTGTAAGAACGGAGTGTGCGTTTCAGGATTGAGCAGATGCAGGAGGCTCGATTCCAAAAACGGAACCAGTCTCTGGCATAGAACGTCCTAGCGAGCGGGTGTTACAGGGAGAGGAACGATCGGCCGCTTTTCGACCAAAAATTCCTTCAGAGGAAAAAAAGGGTTATTTGTGAAAAGAAGATAAGAGAATAAGAATAATTACAAATAAACTTACTTTATTTTATGAAGGCATAGCGACAGACGATTCTTCTCTCTCTCTCTCTCTCTCTCGCTTTCTCTCCTTCTTCTCCCTCCCCCTCCCTCTCTCTCTTTCTCGCGCTTTTTTCTTTGATAATGTTTTTCTATTTTTATTGCTCAGCCTATTTTATAAATCTTTATCTTTTTAATTTTCTATTTTTTTTTTGTCACTTTTTACCTTTCTGCATAAATATATATTTATGAAGAAGATAAATAAAGTAAACGAAAATAAAATTGGCGTGAAATATAAATATAACAAAATGATTATATTATAAAGTATAAAGAAAAATCGCGATAGTATATTTATTTGTATGATTGCTTTATCTACAATAAGGATTCACCCAGTAAAACGCGTACGATTCATCAGTAAATATAAAAAAGAAAAATAGATTTTCACAATCTATTTACATACATTTTCAAGAGTATCTTAAGAGACAACACCACTGTGACGGCTTCCAAAAATCGATTTTTTGAAAACCATCTAGAAAAATCTAAAATCCATTTAAGAATAGAATGCTGTTGGTCCCAGGTCGAAAAAATAATTATTTTCGGAGATATTAAATATTTTGTGAAGCGGTGCAGCGCTCCGTGACACTCAAACTTCAAACTTTGAACGCGTTTTTCTCAAAACCACTTTTTTGGGTGCGGCACGCAGCATAACTCGAGCAATTTCTATTCGATCGACTTCAAATTTGGACTGCATCAATAAAACTAGATTATCTAAAGAAGTACATAGGATTTTTTCGATATCTCAATAAAAAAAAAAGTTATAGCCTTTTTTCGACGAGAAATTTGGCTCGAAAATCGAACTTAAATTTCAAAAGCGTGCCTATTTTTTAAAAATCAATATTTTTTCAAATCCCTATGTACTTTTCTTCAAAATATCATATTATCAACGAAAACACTCGGTATTTTTTTTCAGATCGACTTTGAAGACAGTTCTGCTGCGTGCCGCGGATCACTGCAGAGGCAACAGCACCTGACGCGGGAGCTTCCCCAGCGCCACCATGGGGCGTGAAAAATTAAAAAAAAATTTTTTATGTATCTTTAATAAACAAGAAACAAAACAAAACAAAAATTTGGAATATGTCTTTTTTCCCACAAAAAAAAAAATTCTTGAAAAACGGCAAAAAAACCAGGGGGTCACAGTGGTGTTGTCCCTTAATAGAAAAGAAATTCCCAGTATTGGAGAATATTCTAAAATATATAAAAAATCTCCAACATTGTTAACAAACCGAAAGAAATAATAGATTAAGTTGTGGAAGCTATAAACTTCGATGAAAAGAAATAATTAAATTAATTTACATTATAAAAATTATTAGATACCAATAAAATTATAGTTCCTAGATTATAGAATTATTCAAGTTATATTTTCTCAATTTCATATTATAATATTCTATTATAAAATTTAGATAAAACTGTTAAAATCAAATTTTTGATATTACATTAAGCAAATAATTATACTGTCATAATAATATAATAAATCATAAAAAAAATTTACTTTATCTTTATAAAATATTGAATTATTACAATGATAATGTTATCTTATTAAAATATTGTATATTTTTTTGTTCTTTTACTTCCTCACATTTCTTTTAAATACGTAAATTTTTTTGTATTTATTGTAATAATTAGATAATAATATGAATAAAAGGCTTGGCTAAATTATACAAAAAATATCATAATCTCCTTACTAATCTAATTATTTTATAATCAACTTACTAATTTTTCTTAAAAATTATTTTTCATACAATTATTATATGCTTTTTTCTTATATCTATTTATCCATAGAAATTTTCAAAAGTCTTTCATCAAAAATTCAATAAAACCAATTATTTTCTTTATAGTGAATTTTACAAAAACATGTTTTAAAGTTAATGTGAATAGCATAATATATTATATATAGGGTGTCGTGTTTTAAAAAATAGACGCAAATATCTCTAAACTAAAGGACGAGATAGGAAAATTTTTTATAAAAAGTTGTAGGGTTTTGAGACGGACAATTCATGGTGACCTTGGCCATAACCTTGATTATGTCGATGCAGATCATTTCAAAGTCAAGTCAATTTTTTTTAGAGAGAACTTCTATTTTTGACCCCTGAAATGGGAAGAGGGGTCAAAGTATACAGGGTAAACAAGACCCGAAGTATTATCCACAAGATCATTAAAATTGATAAACCTAAATATCTCAAAATTAGAGCCTCCCAAAAAGATAGTTTAAAACAGAAGTTGTGGGGTTCCGTGGAAGACACTGAACGGTCACCTTGACCATGACCTTGACCACAAACCTACAGGTCATTTCAGGGTCAAGTAAGTTTTTTTTAATAAAAACCTCTATTTCTGACATGAAAAAAGTCGAATTATGTGATAAAACAAAGTGAAAAATTACTTTTCACTTCAGAGTCACTCTTCGGTTATCTTCTTTGTCGACAACGATACAGTGGGATACTCTTTGTTGCCTCCCTGAGCTGAGATTTTTTTTTTCTCAAATTTACGGCGAGATACTTTTCGCGACATTTTTCGAGATTTTACTTTCCTCCCAGACAATTTTGCAGTGGAATAGTCTTCATCGTACTTTTTGGGTTAAAATTTCCTTCGTTGATAATATTACAACGGGATGTTCTTCGCTAATCGAGTTCAAATTTTGTATGACAACCGATTACCAGGAAGATAGTTTTCGTCGGCACTTATCGAAAACTAATTTTCTTCGTTTCAAATCAATAATAAAGTATTGTTTTTGTCAACATTCACTTTGCGAAATAGTCTTCGTTGGATTCTGACATAATCGTGATTGTTTTCATAGTTACCATAAAAATACGCCTAACCATGCAACAAATGAAATCATTGACATTCTTCTTATCTTAGGATAATGTCGGCGCAATTATCGTCAAACGTCAATGCGGTATGCTAATAGATTTCCGAACAAACAACATCCCAATGTCGCGGTGGCGTTACAAATTAGCGTCCAACGTGGGGGACCCTAACATAAAAAAATGGCTCGCGGAAAAAAAATTTAGCTCAAACGAGGAAGTCATCGCCGAGACAAAGGCGTATTTTGGAGAGTTTGACAAATCCTACTTTTTGGAAAGGTTAAGAAAATGGCAGAAACAAATTTGTAACGCCACTGGGGATCAGGGTGGCGTACAAATATAGAGGGGGGAGGAAGCAGGCGGGTTGCTTGCTAGTGCAAGTTAAAACAACCAATTAAAATAGACACGAACAAATACGTTTATTTGAACTTAATATTAACTAAATACACGATGATCGCGTTTTTACGCGAGCCCAGGGCGCCAGCTACTCTCGTGTAGCGCGGTTTCGTGCGCGGCAATTACGTTTGCACGGCTAGCTCACGATTAGAGCGGTCGCGGGCATACAAGACGCGAAAAGACAAAAATGGCGCGTAGCACGCGTCGCGGTCGCACACACACAGCCGGGAAGGATACGGGGACGATTCGTTGAAGAGATGCCTCCTGGTAACAGCCACTGCACCTCGGCACTTACCAGATATACTATTCACGCCTCGAATACTACAATAACGGTCTTCCTGCTCTAGCACGCTCGTTTCGTTTTTACGGTAACAGACGGATACGGAGTCGAACTGCTAATGCTAATGCTCGCGACTATCGCACCGGATGCAGTGTCGACTGCTCGCTAATATCGTTACTTTCCGCTTAAACGGACCCGAACGGAGTGAATGAGAAGCTCCGGCGTGGCACTTTCGCGAGCGCTGATTTTAGATAATCGTTCTGCGCCGGCGCAACGTACGTATAAAATACGTTGCGCGAGGCAGCTGCCGCGCGCGCTCAGCGCTGTCGGCAGTTGACATTACTGCACGCCAGCAGCGCGCGTTTAGGTTATCCGCTCCCGAGTGCCAGTGTTGTTATCTTTCTTCTCCGGAGCGGCGAGAATCTACCCTCGATGTCCAAGGAGTCCAGGTAAGTCGACGCGTTCCATGGCTGGTAGGCGTCGACTAATTTGTTTCTTCTTCCTCCTTTCCATGTGCGATATTGCGGCGGATCAACAGCGGGCAAATTGAAGGGTGAGCGGCGGAGAAAGCGGAACGGCGGTGTCGAGGACAGCGATGGCCTGCTAGCGGCGGCAGCGAGGTAAAGTTCCTAGACAATTCCAGGTATGTCATTACTTGCACGTAGATGCGGTGCTTAAGTGTCTTTGCTTGCCTCCTAACCGCCTCTTCCAATTTCCTATGGTGCTGTGTGGCAGCTTGTACTTTCCTTCCAAGGTGCTGCTGCTATTGCTTCCTTCTTCTTTTAACTACGACAAAATGGCGGGGCTAACTTGATGGAGATGGAATATCGAGTTGCATGGCCGAGCAGGAAATTTTCCTCGAAAAAGATGCAAACGCAATGAAGAAAATTATAAAAATAATTCTTGATTAGTTCTGGTATGAGCTGTAGTGTATTCGCATGCTCGTGCTAGCGTACATGATATTCAACGAGTTTTAGGAGTCCCAAGATCGTCAGCTTGCAGATTCTTAAGAAATATAGAGAAACATTCCTATCACATATCGTTAAACCAGGCCTCAACTGCTGCCGATTGTTAAAAGAGAGTAACGTTTTGCCAATGAGCAACACAGCAAATCATCAACAATAAAAATTTCTTTAAAAACATTCTGCTCAGTGGTAAGAACACGTTTTACAGTACTGATATTTTGCATTGTCATAAATATCACTATTGGTCTCCAGTGAACTCTCATTGGATATAAGAAGTTGACTACCAACATTGCTGGAGTGTAAATACACAGTATGTCGGAAAAGTTCCCGAACTTATTTTGTAGCGCTTGTACGAGTGGCGCCACCTCTTGGACGACACCGGTACTATGTTGCTACATCCTTCTGGAGTGTCTTAGAATTTTTTCACCAGTATCCGTTCATTAGTTGCCGAGATAGAGATGCTTGAGTGAACGTGTGTTTGGTACCCCGGTGCAAGCTCTACGATGGATGAGAGATTTGAACATCGTGGCGCAATTAAATTTTGCTATAAACTTAAAAAAACTTTCGCGGAAATGAAAAAAATGATCGATTCGGCTTACGGTGAAGGTGTAGTGTCGCGTACAACTGTTTACACGTGGTTCTGTCGGTTCAAGAAGGGTAGAGAGTCGTTAGAAGATGACGAGAGAATCGGCCGGCCGTCAACAGCTGTTACCGACAAAAACGAGGCTCGCGTGCGCGCGCTACTGAAGCAGGATTGCCACATGTCTCTCAGAATGTTGGCAGACGACCTGAACATGAGCAAGGATAGCGTCGCGTTAATTTTGAAAGAAAAAATAAACCACAGGAAGGTCTGCTCTTGATTTGTTCCGCACTTTCTCACACCAGAGCAGAAAGAAACTCGCATCCAATGTTGTCAAGATTTTATCGAGACTTGCGACACCACTCCGGGCTTTCTAACGTCAATTGTAACTGGAGACGAGATTTGGTGCTTTCAATACGATCCTTCCACGAAGCGCCAGTCATCCGCTTGGCTCAGTCCGGGACGTGCGAGGCCTCAAAAAGTGCGCCAACAAAAATCACGGGTAAAGACGATGCTCATCGCTTACTTCGACTCCAAAGGCCTGATACACAAAGAATTTGTGCCCCTAAACACCACCGTGAATGCTGCGTATTACGTAGAGGTGTTAAAACGTCTGAAGCGCCGGATTAATCGCATCAGGCCCGAGTACAAGAAACCGGGATCGTGGAGTTTGCTGGATGACAATGCGCCTGCTCATTCTTCGAACATTGTGAAGCGTTATCTCGCCAAAAATCATATCCCACGCATCAATCACGCCCTATACTCGCCAGATCTGGCTCCAGCCGACTTTTTCCTATTTCCCAAGCTAAAAATGGCCTTGAAAGGACGATTTTTTGAAGATGTACCGAGTATTCAAGCGGCTTTTACCGAGCGTCTCACAGCGATAACTTCAGAGGAGTACCAGAGAGCCTTCGAACCACTCATGGAGCGCTCAAATGAGTGTATATCGAGGGAAGGGGACTATGTTGAAAGTTAACTGGAATAAATTTCTTTAGATGTAATTATTGATTTTTTATTCCAAAAGTTCGGGAACTTTTCCGACATACTGTGTATGTGTAACTATGCACATGTATGACCAACTTTAATGAATCGAAAAAATTAACTGTTAGAATCGTTTCAACGTCTTAGAAAACCCCGATATATCAAGTATTTTAGTAATTTGGTTAATTTGTCGATCCTGCCACATTTAACATGAAAAGCAAAAGAAGCTATGCAGCTCAAAGGATTAAAATATACCTCCGTGCAAAAGTGGCTTTATTCGGCTTAATTAGTTGAAAACAAAGAAGTTGGAAAAATTTTGTTGCTTTGAGCTCGAATATAACATAGGTACCCTAAACAGTAGACACATTTGTGGCAGGTACGAGGTTCATTTGGGTATAAGAAAAATCAACAAACATATTAAAACTTAAAATAAATTCTTTGGCGTTCAATACAAAAGTAAGAATTTTAATTGGTTTCGAAATACTTTATGTTAATATACAGTAAATATGAAAATTTTACAAGACTGATAAGATTAAATCGAAAATGTAAGTACCTATGATATAAAAAGAATCTTGAACAGGGAAAAGTTGTTATTAATTTATTTTGTCATTGTTTAGACTAAAATAAAACCTGTATATTCGATGCCACCTATTTAATCCTTTCGGGACAGGTCACGTCAATAAGCGTTTTCGCATGACCGGGTAACGTCAATAATGTGAAATATACCCGTCCCGAAAGGGTTAAGAAGATAATTTACTAGATACTCACACGAGTAAAAGAGTGGCTGTCAAGTAAACTTTGGAAGAAGATAGGGAAAATGAGAATCCAAGAAAAGAAATAAAGAAAGTACTTGATGAAAATGAGAAAGCAGAAGGGGATTTGAGTGAAAATAGCAGTGACGTTGTTAGTAGGGACGATAGCAAAACAAGTTACGAGGAATATACACCATATAACACTAAAAAAAAGTTCAAAATCTCAAGAATACGTAAATGATCTCGTTCAAGATTTGGGTTCATCAAGGGATGAGCAGAATATCTAGCATCACAACTAAAAAAAAAATAAGCAATGCGCCAAAGTTAAGTGTTCTTACTATCGAAACAAAGTTAAAAAATTTCATAAATACCAGGCTGTTCAATAAGTTTTGCGGTTAAATAAGAGAGGGTGTTGCTACCGGCCTAAATTTCTTTTTGTTATGTTGGTACACTCTTCATATTAATGTATGTGAAGTTTCATTTCAATCTGTCAATTCATTCTTTGTTTACAAGCCATTTAGTATCGACGTGGCACAGTATTTTTTTACAATGGAAAAAATCAAGTATCGTGCAGTGATTGAATTTTTATTTTTGGAAGGTTTAAAAGCAAAGGAAATTTATGAACGAATGTTGAAAGTGTGTAAGGACTCTTCGCCTTCAATTAGTAAAGTAGTAAGATGGGTTGCTGAATTTAAACGTGGTCGTACAAGCCTTGAAGATGATCCATGTCAAGGACGTCCAAAAACAGTAAAAACACCAGAAATCATAGAAAAAATACAGGATATCATATTGGAAAATCGTCGAGTGACTGAAAGAGATTCAGTAGAAGCCCTAGGCAACTCATTGGGCAGTGTAAGCAATATTTTGACTGAAGTATTGGGTTTCAGAAAGCTGTGCGCACAATGGGTGCCGCATTCGCTAAGAATGGAACAAAAACACATACGAATGCGACTTTCTCAGCAAAATTTAGAGCGTTTTCGAAAGGATAAAGTGGATTTTGTGCGTCGATTCATCACTATGGATGAGACTTGGGTCTATCACCATGATCCTGAATCAAAACAAAAGGCTAAAGAGTGGTGTGAACCTAGTTCTTCGGCTCCGAAACGAGTTCGTGTCCAAAAATCGGCCAAGACCGTGTTAGCATCAGTTTTTTGGGATGCGAAAGGAATTTTGTTTGTGGATTACTTACAAACTGGTAAAACAATAAATTCTGAATATTATTGTAACCTTTTAGACCAGCTGAAAAAAATTATTCGTGAAAAAAGACCCGGTTTGCAGAAGAAAAAAATCCTTTTTTATCAGGATAATTCACCGTGTCACAAGAACATTTTGACAATGGCCAAAATCCATGAATTCAAGTTCGAATTATTGGAGCATCGACCGTATTCACCAGATTTGGCCCCTAGCGACTTCCATCTGTTTCCAGACCTAAAAAAATTTATGCGTGGAAAGCGTTTTTCATCAAATGATGAGGTCATAATAGATGTGAAAGCGTATTTTGCAGCCCTTCCAGATTCTCACTTCAAGGATAGAATTCATAAATTGGAATCTCGTTGGGACAAGTGTATTGATGTTCAGGGAGACTATACTGAATAATAAAGTGTATTTCAAACCATAAAATTATGTTTTTCTTATCGAACCGCAAAACTTGTTGAACAGCCTGGTATTCCAGTAAATAATTTTAAGTGTACTGCAATGCTATATTTGGATTAATGATTTAATTCAAATATGGATGCTACAAACTGAATGAATGGAAGCTATCCATTGACGCGCCTGTGAGAAGCATAGAAGCTATCCTGCTACATAAATCGGATTTATGCAGTCATTGCAATAGGACACTGTAATATTGGACGAAGAGCACTGTAATATGCAAGTAATATTAAACAGAATCAAATACAAAGAACACGAATGGAAAATTTATGGAGATCTTAAAATCTTAATAATATTACTAGGTCAATCATCAGGATTTACAAAATGTCCTTGCTTTTTTTCAATTGTTAATTTAAAGCCAATAATAATAATAAATTTATTCATGTGCATTTATTTAATTTTCATTTCACGCCTTATTTTCCTAGGTGTAAATAGCAGCAACTACTCCAAAAATTTTCATACACGGTCAAGCCGAAGCAATGGCATAAAGAATAACGCTATTTTAGAGACGCAATAGATAATGCGATATTATATGACTCGATAGAAAAGAGTACTGTAAGGAATTTGGAAGACTGTAACAACAATCCTGTAGAAATTGTTATAGCGCGTATACTTGAGCACAAAGAAGTCTTTGAGCGTTATCTTATAAGGAACGTGAGAAGCCGCCTTACTCACAGCCGACGGCATCATAGACGGTGACGAGCCTCCACCGTTTTTATAAAATTAATAAAATTTAATGACTATCCTTACAAATATAAGGAAAACTTGATAATTTTGATGACTACTAATTGGTTTTTCTATGTTTTCTATCCACCAAAATTATTGAAGCTCTTATCGAACGGTAGTACTGGGTGAAATTAATGTCTTATTGACAGAGATAATCAGTATTTTCTTAAAAAATTATACAAATGATACGGTATCACGCACTGATGTCATAAAATTGTTGAAAATTTTAAAAAGAATAATTATAGATGAAAATATTTAAAATATTGGTATCATAAGGGATTTGGCTATCTTAAATCTATTACAATGGCACTATTATATGAAACGATTTAATGAAATTTTCGCAAAATTAAATCTAGTTGTAGTGTTTTTTCAGAGTAACTTACCAATACCTCCTGTTGAAATAAGATATGAATCAATTCGAGAATATCATAAATCGGCAATAGCTGCTCATGGAAGAATTGATAAAACTTATCATAAAATTACAGCTTATTATTATCGGTGCAATATCTATCCGAATGTAAAGCAATTTATGTTAGAATGTGTAGAATATCATTCGAAAAATCTAACCCTCGTTAGAACTATTGGGAGTATAAATTAAGTGGTCCGTTCTTTGTGATAAAAATGCATTTCTTTCAAAATAAAAAGAATTAAAAGATTAATCAAAGTATCGTCCATCGCTACTTACTACTTTTTCCCACCTTTCAGGCAATTTTCGAATTCCATCTCGAAAAAATGTCTCGTCTTTTGAGGTGATCCAAGTTAAAAGCCAATTTTCGATTTCTACGGAAGAAGTGAACCGATGATCTGCCAGATCGTGCTGCATTTCTTGGAACAACCAGTAATCAGAAGGAGCAATGTCCGGAGAATACGGCGGGTGCGGCAAAATATCTCATTTGAGCGTTTCCAAATATTTTTTCACGACTTTTGCGACATGAAGCCGAGCGTTGTCATGTAAAAAAATAACTTCGTCATGTCTTCCTGTGTATTCTGGCCGTTTTTCTCGTAATGTATGGCTAAAACGAGTCAATTGCAGCCTATACCGATCGGCCGTTATGGTATCACCAGGTTGTAGCAGCTCATAGTACCCAACACCCTTTTGGTCCGACCAGATACACAACATGATCTTCGAACCATGAATAATCGGCTTTAGTGTTGATGTTGAGGTCGATGGCAACAATTGACCGGCCATAGCGTAGTATTTTTTCTTCTTGGAGTTATTATAGAATATCCATTTTTCATCCCCAGTAACAATTCTATGTAAAAAACCTTTTCTTTGTTGCTTGAATCAGCTGCTCGCAACAGAAAAATCGCCTGTCAACGTCTCGTGGTTTCAGTTCACAAAGCACCCAATTGCCTTGCTTTTAAATCATTCCCATGGATTTCCATCGTACAGAAACTGCTTGTTTAGTCAGTTCCAATAATTCTGCAAATTCCTCTTGCGTTTGACTCGTATCTTCATCGATTAATGCCTCAAACTTTTTGTCTTCAAATTTTTTTGGCTGTCCAGAGCGAGGTTTGTCTTCAACGCTGAAATCTCGATTCTCGAAACGTCGAAACCATTCTCCACAAGATTTATCAGTTGGAGCATTGTCACCATAAACTACCATAAGCATTCGATGCGCTTCAGCTGCACTTTTCTTCCAATTAAAACAGAAAACTAAAACTTCTCGCAAATGCTGCTTAGTAAACACAAAATTAGACATATTTAACACAGTTGAAAACAATATTTTTTTTGTGAAACTCGAAGCGATATTAACTGAATATTATTTACAGATGTCTAACCTCTCTGGAACTACCGATTTCAGCTGTTACTATTAAATATTTATAATAGCCAGAGCCATCTTCTGAAAACGGACCGAACTAATTTATACTCCCAATAGATTACAGTCAATTATTACGGATAAACCTTCGAGAGCCTTCCACAAAATATCTCTTAACCTTTATGGCCCTTTATCTACAACAGAGAAAGGTAAAACCATATTTTGACAGCGCAAGACTGGTTAACTAAGTATATTATTTTAACTTCTTCGAAATACGCGAATTTTCGCGAAGTACTGTTACGTCCGCGGGTTCAGAAGGTTACCAATTAGATCGATTTTCTTCTGTCTTACTCGCGTAATCTATGCTAGATGTCACAAATAAACGTTTATGCCTGAGCTACGTTTATACTGGATTATTTAAATTTAAGAAGATTTGTTGTAAGGTAAAAGAAAGGAACCCTCCTGCTTATTACTTACGTCGAAGTAGCATTGCTGTGCGTTTTGAATGATAAAGGAGATGTCGCTGTCAACTCATTGCTCCATCAATTAATTGCTTGTCAAATCTTTCTTTCTTTCTTTGTCCCTTTATAAGCTTGGCCTATTCGACCTTCCTGTCATAGGTTGTAGTGTGACGTCTCGTCTCGTATCCGTG
Organism: Chalcis sispes; assembly: GCA_949987625.1. Lineage (NCBI taxonomy): Eukaryota > Metazoa > Arthropoda > Insecta > Hymenoptera > Chalcididae > Chalcis > Chalcis sispes. Next base: position 21,961,522 of record OX465099.1, read on the forward strand.
GTGATATAGACTAAGTTTGATTGAGTTTTATACAGCACGAATTATTTTATTTTGTTTTAATCTTCGCTTGGTATGCGAAGAGTATGCACGCTCATGTATATGCATATATATTTGTCTTCAAAAAAAAATATTCGATTATTTAATTTTTATTTATCAAAAACTGACTTGTTTGTAATTTGTTTATCATTCAATTCCAAGGTATACTACAGTACTATGATCAAAAAGTAAGACCAATTTTCAATTTAAATATCGCGGGTTTATCGATTTGACGAAACTTTTTTTTTAAGTTGGTAGCACTGTAAGAGATATATGTTTCAAACTTCATGTCAATATATTCACTGGCTTGCAAGTGACGCTCGTTTTTGTGAACATTAAAAAGTGATTTCGGCGATTTTTATAATGTCAGATTTTAGTGAGCAAAGAAGTTGCATTAAATTTTGTCTTCGGAATGAAATTTCATATGCAGAAATGTTTAGAATGTTGCAGAAGGTCTTCGATGAGCAGACCTTGTCGAAAAGAAATGCTTACAAGTGGTACAAACAGTTCAAAGAAGGTAAAGACAGCGTCGAAGACAAAGAGCGTCCAGGACGACCATCGACATCAACTAATGAGAAATACATCAAAGAAATCAAAAATCTTGTCCTCAAGGATCGTCGGTTAACAATTAAAGACCTTGTTGATACTGTTGGCATTTAATTTAAATCGATTTAAGCAATTTTGATAGATCATTTGGGTCTCAAACGCGTCAAATCTCGATTGGTTCCAAAAATACTCAATTTTTTTTAAAAAGAATTAGAATTTCTTCCGCCGGCCTTAACTGTTAACAAGGAATATTATTTGAGTGTTATGCGTCGTTTGCGTGAAGCTATTTGCAAAAACGAACCGGAATTGTAGCAAGACAACTCATGGTTTTTGCATTACGATAATGCACCGTCTCACACCGTATTGATTATTCGCGACTTTTTGGACAAAAATTCAACTCATGTCGTTTCACAACCACCGTATTTATTTGACTTAGCGCCGTGTGACTTCTGGCTGTTCAATAAACTCAAAAGACCACTCCAGGGACATCGTTTTGACTCGATTGAGGAGATTAAACGTGAATCGCTGCGTCAATTGAAGGCAATTCCGGAAAAGGACTTTTCTGACTGTTTCGAGGATTGGAAAAGAATTTAGCATAAGTGTATTGTGTCGGGCGAGGACTACTTTGAAGGCAACGAAATAGATTTAAAAGAATAAATAAGAAATTTGAAAAAAAAATTGGTCTTATTTTTTTATCATAGTAGTACGTAATACAAGAAAAAAATTAACACAAGATGTAAATAATAATTTATTTTATTTCATACACACTGTCTTTATATTAAATGTTCGGTTACAAGTGAAGTTATTTCTTTAATTTTTGCGGATCGGTGCATAGAATATCTAATAAATGAGTATTGTTTGGCTTAAATAAGTTACAAGTGATCGCGGCAGATGGTAAATGGTTGCGCGGATACTAGTTAATTAGCTATTGGCTGAGGTCTGCTTATATCTGTTGAAACGGGGTGGCAGTTTTAAACATTAACCGCCACAGGAGCAATTAGCTTCGGGGGACGCGCAATTCGCAAAAGGTGCGAAAATGCCCTTTGCGCCCCCTTTTAGGAAGCTAAAGTCTCGAAAGACTTTGCTCCTAGGTCCAGGCTCAAGAAGCCGGTCTACGGACTCAACTTACCCGTTGCAACGCCGCGCAATCGTCGTTGCGCGGCTCGTGTGTCGTCCTCACCTGGCTAGTTGAATCTCGGAGAGGGCGGTATTCGGGAGGAGAGCTGAAAGCTTCTCGTCGCAAAAATAATAAAGAAAAAAAAGAAAATTGAAAAGAAAAAAAAGTAAATAAAAAGAAAGAAAAAAGTTAAATAAATTAAGCAAAAAGAAACCGTACCTGAAAGAGAAAAAGAAACAAACCAATCTAAAAAGAATGTAGGAAAAAAGGATATTAGAAAAGAAATAGAGAAAAAAAGAAAAAGAATGAATTTAATAAATAAAATAATTTAATAAATTAACAATAGACAACAAAAATATATAAAAAACAATAAAAAGAAATTATACAAGATACGCACGAGGAGCGCAGGCGATAAGGCGAGATATAATGCGCTGAAACGGCTCCCGCGCGCAGCGTACGATACGAGTGCGAGAGAGAAAGAACGTCTCTCGCACTGAGCCTATGAGAGTGAGAGAGAACGGCCTCCCTCACTTCCGCGCGCCGTTTAACGTACGGGTGCGAGAGAGAAGAATACTCTCCCGCACGAAGCCCGTTGGAGCGAGAGAGAGAGAGAGAGCGCTCTCCCACTCCTGCGCGCCACGTCTACTGCGAGTACGAGAGAGACAACGAGTCTCCTGTACTGCGCCGTAGGAGTGAGATAGAAAGCGCTCTCTCACTCTAGCGCGCCTTGCCTTACGCGAGTGCGAGAGAGAAAGCGACTCTCCCGCACTGCTACCACTAGAGTGAGAGAGATACCGTTCTCTCACTCACGCGCACTTATACTTATACGGGTGCAAGAGAGACCGCAACTCTCTCGCACTGGTTATACGAGAGTGAGAGATAACGCTCTCTCACTCGCACGAACCGCGTAAAATACGAATTCGCTAAAGAACGTAGTAACCGGCGGAGGTTACTCCTACGCAAATAAAACAAAAAATTTACGCGCGAAAAATTACAGTTATAATAAATTTACGATGGTGGCTGGCCAGCCGCGCACGCCAAAAATCGAGATAAGGCCGCTCGTAGCGGGACGCCGCTGCCGCCCAACAAAATCGTTGGTGCCGTCGCCTTGCTGTTACGCCCCTGTGGTCTGGTGGCGGTGCCCTGCGGGCTGCAGATCGCAGCTACGCACCTGCATAAAAAAAACACGACTGGGGCGCGCCAAAAATTCGCGATAACGTCGCGCAAAAACTTGTCGAAACGCGGGAAGAGGGCACGCGTCCGGACTGTAAAAATGGCGGAAGCGAACTCGCGGAAAAACGCGGGAAGAAGCTAGCTTGCCTAGCCTGAACTCGCCTATCTTTTCTATACGGCACACGACTATTCTATCTATCGGCGTGTACCGTATTTTCCCGCCTGGGGCCGTCACGTAACCGAAATTAAACTCGGCTCGCGGACCGCGGAATCGCGCGAAATATAAACACGCGCGGAATACGGAGTGTTCTTCGTGACACTGTCTAAGTCTATTGAAATCTGTAATCTTCTGAAGTCTGCTAGAAAAAGCGGTTGTCGCTATTACTTACGCTGTCTCTGACGTTAGGAATTAGTCCTGTGTGCAAATTTCTGATTATTAAATCGTGAAAAAGAATATAAAATATTTAATATCGGTATCAGTCGAAGCGGTTTCTTAGACAACAGAGTCTCTAAAAAATTAAGAAATAATAAAAGTTCATATCGAAAATTCGTATATCGATTTTTGTCAATTTCAAGCAACAAAGGCAGAATCGCATGGGAACAGTACCTCTGTATTGCCTGTATACGTACTACAAATAGAATTAGTTTACTTTATATGACAATTATGAATAAAAATATTACGTTATTGTTTTTCATCTACTTTAACATTATTTGGTTTAGAATTTTACAACAATAATACAAATTTGCATTTTCATATGTATATCAATACATGTATATACAGGCTGTCCCAATTTAATCTACGCTGATAACTCTGTAGAAACAAAAAATGACCTTTACGAAAGTTGAAGGGTGCGACGGAGGTCAAAGGATACCAACATTGAATTTGACCTTAATATTTATTTTCAAGGTCATTCCAAGGTCAATTTGGCTTTTTTCAATGGGAACTCCTATTTTTGACTTCGGAATCGGAACAAACGAGTAATTTTACGTTTAGTTAAGGTGTTTTTAGTGGAGACAAAATTACCCCGTACAAGTGCCATAAGGTCAAAAAAACTTTGGTGTAATTAATAAGGCGATTTTTAGCGGACATCAGTGTCAACGATATCTTTTCATAACCACCGCAAATGTGAAGGGTGCAGACTGCGGTCAGAAAATGGTGAAATTCATTTCTGTAATCATTTCAAGGTCAACTAAGATTTTTTCAACGGAAACCTTTATTTTTGATTTGTCAAAATTCCATTGCCTGACCTCATTTGCATCCTTTAACTTTTTTAATGATCATGAAAAAATATCGTTGATAATTTTTAACGTTGATGCCCGCTGAAAATCATCTTGTTAATCAAACCAAAGTTTTTTTTGACTCTATGGCACTTGTACGGGGTGATTTTGACCCCACTAAAAGTACCGTAACTAAACGTAAAATTTTCCGCTTGTTCCGATTCCGTAGTCAAAAATAGAAGTTTCCATTGAAAAAAAAACCAATTTGACCTTGAAATGACCTTGAAAATGAACTTTATGGTCAAATTTACGGTTATTTGACCTTCGTCGCACCCTTTAACTTTTTTAGAAGCAATTTTTTAAAACAATGCGTTTTTACGGAGTTATCAGCGTGGAAGCATTGCTAGTGCTAAAGATTGCGTGATGATTTTTTGTTCTGATTCGCATTTGTGACGTAACATGTCATAATACATTTTTTAAGTTGCTTTTGAACATTTCTTGTCATACAGAAACTTTGAACTAATAAATGCAAAATTTTCGTAATTAGAAAATGTATTAATGAATCCGGCTTCCTTGATTTTTTTAAGCTTTAGTAGTTTAGAATGTTCCATTTGTGCTAACTAAACTATTAATTTCTCACCAGAGTGCGAAAGTAGCTTTAGTAGTTTCTAGGAAGTACAAAATTTGCCTTTCTTCTGCTTCGTATACGAGGTGTGTTCAATAAATAAAGCCAATTTTGATGTGTTTAAAAACATATTTATTTATTCATAAATATTTACATGGTCCCCTTCAAAGTAATACCCATCAGATACTATACCCTTGTGCCAGCGCTTTTTCTAATCTTTGAAGCACTTTTCATGGGCGGTTTTCGGTATAGCCTTCAATTTCTTCAGCGGTTCGGTTTTTATCTGTTCAATCATAAAAAATTTCTGCCCTTTGAGGGTGCTTTACAGTTTTGGAAATAAGTCTGGTAAATGTGGAGGCTGGGGTATGATTTTGGTGTTGTTTTTAGCCAAAGTTTACAAACCAGCAACGATGTTTGAACTTTGCTCCATTATTTTAAACGACGAAAAATCGCCACGCACGTGTAAAGACAGTTATTCTTTATGTCTGCTGACAACACAAACATGCGAGATAGCTGATATTGTCAGTATATGTTAGGGGCATGTGTACCAACATATTAAAAAAAAAAAAATCAAAACTCGAATGTATCGTTTCATAGGTGTCTTCTAGCGAAGTTTACCAGTAAACATGCGCATTAACGCACTGAGTATTTGAGAATTTACTTGAAATATACACAGTGTGTCCCATGGAAAACAGAACTTTTTCAAAATAAAGACAAAAACTCAATATTCCGGCAAATCTTATTTATTTTATTTAAAATAGTCTCCTTCCGCATCAATACAACGTTTTGCACGATCAATTAACATATCGAATGAGTTTTTGAGATCATTTTTATCCATCGACTTTAGTATGTCGGTCGTCGCTCTTTGGATGGCCTCTACGTCGGCATAACGTTTTCCTTTCATAGGCAAGTGCAATTTGGAGAACAAGTAGAAGTCGCACGGAGCCACATCCGGCGAGTACGGTGAATGGTTGATGGTTAAAATGGAATTTTTGATCAAAAAATCCGTGATCAAGTTCGATCGATGAGACGGGGCATTATCATGCAACAAACGCCAGCTCCCTTTTTCACAGTATTGTGTCCGCACACGACGAATACGGCTGAGCAAACGCTTCATAACACCAAGATAAAACACAGCAGTAATCGTTTGACCAGGTGGAACGAATTCACAATGAATAATACCCTCCGAATCGTAGAAACAAATCAACATTGTCTTCACTTTTGACTTTTTAAGACGACTTTTTTTCGGATTGGGCTCGGTTGGGTGCTTCCATTCAGCACTTCGACGCTTGGTTTCGGGATCATATTGAAAACACCATGTCTCGTCACCAGTCACAATTGAATATTTCAAGTTTGGGTCCTTTTTTGACTCTTTAATCAAATCCTTACAATGTTGAATTCGGAACAATTTTTCGTAGTCGGTCAATTTGTGTGGAACAAAGCGTGCACACACATTCCGTAGATTCAAATGATCGGTCAAAATGCGATGAATTGAATTTTTGGACATATTCAATTCCATTTCCATGTATCGCAATGAAGATTTTGGCTCATTTTTTATAAATTCACGCACTTTTTCAATGTTACTTTGAGTAACCACGGTATTCGAAGGACCTGGATGTTCGTCGTCCTGAATGTCTTCACGACCTTCCTGGAACCGCTTATACCACTCATACACTCTGGTACGGGATAGACAATTCTCGCCATAAACTTGTTTCAGCAAATTATGCGTCTCAGTAAAGGATTTACCGAGTTTAAAACAGAACTTAATATTTGCTCTTTGTTCGAAGTTCATTTTTCGACCGATGCTACAAACACACTGTCACTTTGAGCGCGATATTTTGGTTTCCATTGAACCAAATGTCATACAATTTTGACAGGATGTCAGTTAAGAATGAACCTTTCCATTGCTAACATCCACTAATAGGTGGCGCCAATATAAATCGATGTTTTGAAAAAGTTCCGTTTTCCATGGGACACACTGTGTAGTGCTAACCCTAATTTTAGTCTAAATATTAATTAAATTTCAAGAATTCGCTTCTTGCTCGTGTAATCTCCAAAGGCTTTGAGTCGATCGAATGTTGGATTTTAAATATTTTGGTATATTAATTTCTTTATTTCTAAAGAAAATTCGGAAACCTAAATTTCAAAAATTTTTTATTTTTATCCCTTTTTTAGAAAAACTAAAATTTTAAACACATTTTCTTCGATTATCTGTAGCTGAATTTATTATAAAAATCAGAAATTTATAACAATTTACATCAGTTTGAATGAAAATATTTTAGTAGCAAACAGCATTTTTCCGGCTTTTCTCATTTTTTGTACATTTTTAAGTAGCAATAATGTTTTTTCTTAATACTGTTCGAACGAATAGAATGATGTGCTTAGGCTGTTTCTGATGCAGCGTTAGCCTTTGTCACGCGACAAAATTACGAGTATATCTGCTGTAGTAATTTTGCTAGGAACAATCAGAGACAGTCCAGGGGGGGGGGGAACTCTTGCTGATCACGCTTTCCATTATTGTTCTTGTAAAATAATTCATGACAGTTAAACACAAGATTTCTACGCTTAACATTCGTGAATTTAATCCTTCTTTGCTGGATGAGAATGATACATTTATTTGAATAAAGCTATTAGCCAAAAAACTTATCTTCTAGTGCACTGCCCAGGTAGGTTCCTTGTCAAGTAGAAACACACCTGCATACTCTGTATACAACTAATACTCCTGCTCTCTAAATGAAGAGTTATAAAGCTGTTTGTAAATCTTCATAACTACCATAATCTAAAGTTGTAAAGAGTTTTCGATACCTGTATGGAATACATAGTTCTGCTATTATTGGCTTTATATAGTAGGATAATTGATTCAGGCTTGAATTAAAAAAAATTAAAAGCAAAAAAAAAAATAGCTTTTAAAAAAGCAGAAAATTTGAATATAAATTTTTTACATTTAACATAAAGTCTAGATCGATAGAAGTATCAATATATTTTTCAAAATAGATAACTTACTTGAAATAAATCTATTATCTTGATAAATATTTTGCTCTTTATAATTATGTATTCTTGTCTAAGTTGCAGGAAAAACTACAAATACTGCGTTTTTTAATTCTACTTTATCAATGCGGTATGATGCTCGCACAGCTGATATCACATGGATTTGTGTATTTTGTAAAAGGGGACCTCATCACATAGTATCTATGCCAACATCAGCATCTCACTGGAATGAATGTGGATCGACAACTATTGCTGAATCCTACATGGTAAAGTATGCAATTACTACAATATATATTCATAACTCTAAATATTATGGTTTATTTCGGTAATGCAAGGAGTTTCTTATTAAATTATTTTGTAAACTATACTTAAATTTGTACTTCATTTTGTCCAAAGACAATTTCAAACCAAAATTAGAAGCGACTCAGAGCTGAATAAACTTTTTGCAAATTTTTACTGTAAAACTTACAGTCATTACAGTAATTAAAGTATCATGTAAGCGAATGATGTCTTAGTCCGTAAGGTCTCTCGTCTAGTCAAAAACGAGCGAACACCAAATTAACAACAATTATTGTACAAGAAATAAACAGTAGTATTCAATTGTCTTACTTTAATACAAAATTTTTATAAAAAAAATAAATATTATTGGGAGTACAAATTAATGCGGTCTGTTTTTTGCGGTCGAAAATGCATTTATTTCAAAATAAAAAGAATTAAAAGATCAATCAAAGTATCTTCCATTGCTAGTTACTACTTCTTCCCACATCTCGGGGGATTTTTAAATTCTATCTCGAAAAAATGACTCGTCTTTTGAGGTGATCCAAGTTCGGAGCCAATTTTCGATTTCTGCGAAAGAAGTGAACCAGATCGTGCTGCATCCCTCGGAACAAACGGAAATCAGAAGGAGCAATATCCAGAGAATACGGCGGGTGCGGCAAAATATCCCACTTGAACGTGTCCAAATATTTTTCACGACTTTTGCGACATAAGGCCGAGCGTTCTCATGCAGAAAAATAACTTTGTCATGTCTTTCCTTGTATTTCGGTCGTTTTTCTCATAATGCATGGTTTCAACGAATCAATTGCAGCCTAAACCGATCGGCCGTTATGGTATCGCCAGGTTGTAGCAGCTCATAGTACACAACACCTTTTTGGTCCCACCAGATACACAACATGATCTTCAAACCATGAATATTCGACTTTAGTGTTGATGTTGAGGTCGATGGCAACGATTGACCTGGCATAGTGTAGTGTTTTTTCTTCTTGGAGTTATCATAGAATATCCATTTTTCATCCCCAGTAACAATTCTATGTAAAAAACCTTTTCTTTGTTGCTTGAATCAGCTGCTCGCAACAGAAAAATCGCCTGTCAATGTTTTTTGGTTTCAGTTGATAAGGCACCTTATTGCCTTGCTTTTGAATCATTCCCATGAATTTCAATCGTACAGAAAATGCTTGTTGAGTCACTTCCAATGATTTTGCAAGCTACTCTTGCGTTTGACTCGTATCTTCATCGAGTAATGCCTCCAACATTGTCTTGAAATTTTGTTGGCTGTCCAGAGCGAGGCTTGTCTTCAACAGTGAAATCTCCATTCTTGAAACGTCGAAACCATTCCCTACAAGATTTATCAGTTGGAGCATTGTCACCATAAACTACCACAAGCATTCGATGCACTTCAGCTGCACTTTTCTTCCAATTATAACAAAAAACTAAAACCTCTCGCAAATGCTGCTTAGAAAACACAAAATTAGACATATTTAACACAGTTGAAAACAATATTTTTTTTGTGAAACTCGAAACGATATAAACTGAATATTATTTACAGATGTCTAACCTCTCTGAAACTACCGACTTCAGCTGTTACTATTAAATATTCATAATAGCTAGAGCCATTATTTGAAAACGGACCGAACTAATTCGTACTCTTTATAAATAAAATGTTATCTATACTCATAATAAAACTCAAGAAAAGCAATATTGCAGGGCTCATGAAAAAATGATAAAAGATGCTAAAAATGAAATTTTTTAAATTTTTCTCTGTCTATCTTATCTGTCTATTTTTCGGGTATTATACTAAACTCTATTTACATCGAAATCTATAAAGATTTTGATATAATTTTTATAAATGCATTCCTCGGATGTCTAGAAGTGTTTTATCGTAGTCGATCAATTAGAACAGAAGTTATGTTTATCTAAAGTTTTTTTTAGTATCCTTATTTTTTGAAAAGACAAACATATTTCTAAAAATTATGCTGTATATAAAATAAAATTTGCATTTGAGAACCAAGTTTAGCAGCCCAAAAAATCCCGTAGTATTTATTCATAGTTCAGTTCTTCACAGCATATAACTCGAAAACAAAAAATTAACTTCAAAAAACACATTTAACGATCTAAATCAACTCATGCTCGTTTTTGACATATTTTGCGTGATTAAACATACTGAACTATAAAAAATATCTCAAAATTTATTTTCTAATAGACCCCAATATAGTGTTTAAATAAATGATACCTTCATCTATCTTTGTTTGCACCATATACAGTTGAAACAATCTAGAAATTCATATCTTGTTTTTTTGTTATAAAACACTATCTACAGAATGTTCTTTATTTATAATTCTTTATTGTTTAATATTACAAAAATAAAGAATAGTTATCTACATTCGACTTTGTCAGCGTAATTGATTTATATGAATTAGTTTATTAGTTGTAATACTATTTTGAACAAACGTGCAATTTGTACTTACACGTGTTCACGCGCACAAATAATTCTTTCTCCTTATCGCATTTATTAAGCGTTAGATAAGGAGGGCTTGTTAGGTTCATCTGAGATATGTTCTCTCTGCGAGAGAGTTCAGTTAATTTTCTTTTAGTTAATTATTCGCAAATTTAGAGGTGCTTGCAGGTATAACGTTGGTTGCGCTACTTTTTAGCTGAATTTCAGCTATACTGCAATTTTTGCTGTTTTGAGCCTAAGCAGTTAAGCTTATGGGCTCGGGTTGGCAGAGGATAATCGTAGAAGAGTTTTAAGGAGAGGTGTGAAGTGCGGGACTGAGCGAACGTTTAGGCCGAAACTCAGGCCAGTTACGCCGCTCTGGAAAGGTCCTAACCAGTGCGGTAAGGTAAGAGGTAGTCAGCCGAAACTCAGGCTAAATGCTACCTCTGGGAGGAAATATGATAGTGTAGAGATAAAGATAATTAGAAATAATAATTCGAATTTTGAAACTCACTCTTTATTCGGTGCACCGATAGTGGTGGTTGAGTCCTCTCACTCTCTCTCTCTCTCTGTAGTCGCTGGTGTGGTCGCCGTCTACTTCTTCTCGATGTTTGAATTTTGAATAGTTTATGCGTTCTTAAAAGAACAGTTTAATACGTTTGAAAATAAGTAAGAATGGATTTATTGTCACCGTCCGATGCTGATTAACTCGTGGCTGGTCTTGGATGCTCTCTGTGGTTCTGGGTACTTGAGCTCGTTGATTGTTGCGTTTCTCTCGAGTGCTGTCTGAGGTCTGCTCGTGTAAATGATGCGTAGTAATATTTCCCTCGAGTGCTGCCTGAGGTCTGCTGACTGTCGAAAATTTTGCGCGATATTTATGCGCTTTCCCGTAGTAGCGCCGAACGAATCTTTTTTCTGTGAAAATTCTGGAGAGGGTAAGTTTTTCGAGCCCCCTTCTCCTCGGCGGGCCTCTCTGAGAGGGCGTGGAAAGCCTCTGCGAGGGTGTGTCGTCTTGAAGTTGGAGAGAGAGAGAGATTGAGATTGGACTGTCCACTTTTACAAAAATAATTGATAAGCTTAAAACTAATATTAATATTAATTTTTTATAAAGTTTTTGTTTTTAATAATAATCTATGTAAAATTTGAAATAGGCTACGAAAAAAAATCAATTTCGTAACTTAATTCTAACTATAATTACAATATGATTAATTTGTTTTTTTTTTATATTATTTAGTTTTATAGTTTTTTTGTTTATTTTTCTGCATTACAATGTTTAAAATTTTGCTTGTTATTATTGTTAATTCTATTTATCATTTCTATATTTTTTTATAAAGAATGTTAACTTGAATATACGTTTTTATAATTTTCTGTATCTTATATAAAAAAAATAATGATAATTGTTATTTTTGTTGAATTAATATAAAATAAGTTTTGGGCAAAATATCATAGTATATTTGATATATTGCATTTAAATAATTTTATTTGGCGTCTAAAATTTAAATTATTATTATGTAAAATCTAGACAATTATAAAACAACTTGTAATTCGATTTAAAACAGTCAATCCTAGAACATATATAAAATTTTAACCAGTGCATGTTAAAATAAAATATTAATTTTAAAATATAATTAATACTTTCATCCGCAAGTTTCAAAATATAATCTCAAAATAATTTTTAGCATTTTTATTTTTGAAAAATATTTTAAAAGAAAATATCATTCTTACTAAGAGTTTTAACTTTTAGTTAATTAAATTTTTTATTTTCATATGAAAATTCACACTTGAAAACTAATGCAAAAAACAGAAATTTTAAGTGTGGATTAATATTTAAGAATGATAAAAAATTCTTTTATAAATTATAAAGAAACTTGCGCGAAAATGCTTCTATTAAAATATAATGTTTCATTAAGGGGAGGTTCTCATCTAGCGACCCAAAAATTACGTGATTTTCGCGATTTTTTTTCTCATGGAAGGAAATAAATAAAGTAGTCAAGTTTTTTGGTACTTATTAAGTATATTATTAACTACTTTTACAAATTTTTTTGAACAAAAATACTGAATAGTTTATTAGTTATATGCATTGAAAAATAGTCATCGAAAAAAGACACATCCACGGGCGGCAAGGTAACTCATCCAATTTTTGTCTGAAATCAAAAAATCAAAATTTGTTATAAACTAGAAGACATTTGCTAGATCTTGAACTAAAATGACAAAGAAAAGTTAAAAATTAACAAAATGGCGAACTTGCAAAAAAAAAAATATTTTTTTGCACTTTTTTTTGCTCTAAAAAGTGCAATAACAATAAAAATAATCATTGTAAAATTACGATTTTAGGTGAAGATTCAGCAAATTTAATTACCTTTAAAATAAAAAATTCATCTCGATATCTATAATAGTTTTTGAGATATCTTGCCGTCCGTCTCAAAAAACATGGTTCCGAGAAAAACGCGTTTAAAGTTTTGGTACGCGATTTCGTACGTAAAAAGACGACTTCGGTTTTTTGACTACAACTTTAAAAATAAATTGAATTCGGCAAAACGGGTTTCACGAACGTATTCTACGAGACATTTGCCAACTTTTTAAGCAAAAAAAAAAAATCGATTTTTTGGTCGTGCTTGATGAGAACCTCCCCTTAATGCTAGTTGTTAGTAATATTGATGTGCTTATTCGTAATGTTAGTTTTAACAAAGGATATTTTTATATTAATCTTAAAATCCCAGAGTACTTATTACGTATAATTTTTGCATAAACGTATTTGAAAAAAAAAGAAAATGCTTATAATATTGATATTAAAAAAACATATAACGCATAAAATATCGGTATTATAGTAAGCTTAAATTCTAACCCTTGTATTTATTAGATTAAACTTTAATTATTCGTTTTGTATTAAATGTTCGTCTCTGTTAATAAAAAGATAAAACGATTTATTGTAACTTAAATGAAATTTTAAACATTAATAAAGAAATGCAGCGAAAATTATTACATGTTCTTTTATCTTTTTATTTCGAGAGAAATTAAAAAAATTTAATATATATTTTGTCATTTTATTTAATATTTTAATTGTAAAAGAACATAGTCAGGCTGTTTGAAAGAATATTGTGAATCGTGAAAAATTTTGTACAAAAAAGAAGATTGTTGCATATATAAACTTTGTAAATAAATTATATAACCGTTAAAAACTTGTTTAGAAATTGTAAGTTATTTATACAATTTAAATTTTAATTCAACATGTGTATAACAATTTCAATAAGTAATTTTATTTAATATTTTGTATGTAATTTCTGTTTTTTTTTTTTTTTTTTTTTCAGATTTTAAATAATTGTTTTTTGAATTATTTTACTTGTTGTGTAAAATATAACTTGTTTGGTATTTTTAAAAATCGCAGCTCTTATACTTTTCATTAAACATCGTACTTTATATTTTGTTTAAATATTATTCAATATGTTGCTAGTTTAAAACAGTTACTTAATTTATTTGCCGAGGTCTTCCTAATGACCTAATTATTATTTTATTACGCTACCTGTACAGTGTATCGGTAAGCGAAGGTTACAGTTATAAGTTGCGTTAATAGTTATAATAAAATAATTAAAGAATATTCGCTATTCTTTACATAATGTTATAGTGTTTTACGCAGAGAAAGTTTGAGTAAGAAAATACGTATTTTAGATAGGAAAACTACGGGTAGAAAAAAGTGTTTATGGGACAGTTTTATGATTTTCGGCGTCGAGTTGACGTGCACGTGTTCAGCTTGAAGTTCTTTCGCTAGACTCAAGTGCATGTACTTTTTTTTCTAACGTTCCGGGAAAACTCGTAACCTCTCAGCCCACGCTTAGGGTGTCTTTCACAACGGTCTATGTCAATAGCCCGCGCTTCGAGTAGGTTTTGGAGGGAAAAATGTTGATTGGTGGAGCAATTTGCTATAGTTCGATGCAAGTGGTCGATGTGATCGAAGCGCCTTTTCGTTGACCGGCAAGGGCAGAAAAAGCAGAGAGAAAACTTATCGGCTAACACAGGAAAAAAAACGGAGGTCGTGTACCGACATTACACAGGCATCGCCTTACATTATTGCTCGATCACACGCTAAAATCTCTCTAACTCACACAAAATTCTCTGTTTCGATGCACGTTGGTGTGAGTTAAACCACTAACAGCGTTTTCCTTCTCTCTCTCTCTTTCTCTCTCTCTTCACGTAATTAGTACCTGTCACCTCTCACTATCTTTGCATATAAAAAGTATTCTCCTGCCGCTTTTCACCTTAGGACTTTTCTTTAAGGTACTGCTTGCATGCCTTTTTATGTAGATCCACGCTAAAATAATAGTTTCTTTTTTTACCCAATGCTGGATTCTGCAATTGCGCTCGATATTCTTGCACTGAACTGCAGAATAGAGGTTAGAATTGGAGGGAAAATTATCATTGCTGGGAATTTTAAGGCCCTAGGCCACTTTAGAATTTTCAAAAAATCGTTTTTTTTTTTTTAATGGCCGCTTAGAACCTCAAAAATAATATATCAAAAGATTATGGCTAGAAAATATCTCTAAGTATTTATTTTTAAAGTATAGTGCAAGGCTGGCAGGTAGGCAGGGAACTTGTAATGACCGGAACAAAGGACAATATTTTAGGAAACTAGAATAGGTATATGGCAGATGTTTTTGAAGCTATAACGCGACAAACGTGTTTAGACGTGTTTGCGTCGGTCTCAGTCAGTTTCATACAGTAAATTTGAAAAAGACGCTATTTTAGGAATGCTTGTTTTTTCATCAATAATTATGTGAACTTCTTTTGTTTTGTGAGTATTATTGATTCTTTTTTATAATGAGTAACGAAGTGTACTGTGGCCAAAAAGGTACAAAAGACACACGTACGTACAGCAAGAGACCAAAAATATATGGAAGAAGACCGCTGAATCGACACGAGTTAGAGGCACCAAGTAAAATGAATGCAAGTACATACGCGAAAAAAATTGAAGCAGTTGGAAGATATGTACGATATAGAAGTGAATCCAGGTTTTGGTTATCGTATGATAAACTTTATTGCAGGTTTTTCAGCTATTTTAAACGTTGTCATTTGTAAAGTGTGCGAAACTATTAATTAAGTAAATTCAACTGTCTTGGCATTGGTTACAATTCAAAATCCACTCTTAGTGGTAAAACTTTTTTGGTGTTGGATATAGCTACGAATATTGCAGTTTCGTGTACAATAACGGCTTTACTTCAATTTTGCACATAATAAAAGCATTGGATTTAGAAATTAGCACGAACATATATAAAATGTGCTTGGAGATTGACAAACAGCGCGTAAAGTTTGCAGAGAGATCGCTGTCTGAAGCTGCAAAAGAGTGAAGAATCGCTTTAACCCCTTGGCCTACACAGTATCAGCCGATTGCGCGAGCCATAGTAAATAAGAAGGTCGGTCGCGTGCCGTGCCATTCAGCTGTTCAGACGTGTACCCGAACTGGCGCAAAATCTATACTTTTCATAACATGTATATTTCGGTGCAACATAAGGAATTGTGAAATAATAAATTCTTTACTACGAATCAGACTCGTGTTTATAGGCCAAAGAATTAAAATTCAATAGAAAAGAAATGGAAGAGCAGGACACTAATCTAGACGGCTAATTATTTGGAGCAGGCATTGCTGAATAAAGATATTGCAAAATTCTTCATAACTTTCTATAACTTAAAACTTTAAACATTTATCTCAAAACTATATATTTTAAGTTGGCCGCATCCGTAACTTGAACAATTTCCAATCAATTCACATATTGTCTAAATAAGTACGTAGGATTATTTTTTATATGGTGTAGTTCTTTTGTTATTAACAATTTTCTAGCGAATTTTTCTGCGAATTTTGCAAGTTTGACTTTGGAAGTGTGCCTTTCGGCCAAAAATCAATACACCGAAAAAATCCTACGTACTTCCCTAGCTGTTGTTATGCACAATAAAAAATATTTAATGACTCATCATAATTTAAAATTGATAGGAGCTGTTGGTACGGCCGTGAACCCTTCCATAATAGAGAGGTCATCTGAGAAACATTGCACAGCCGCCATTTTCAAATTATTTATTCTATAAAAATTATGTTTTTTAGTTAATCATATGTACAATAAACTTCTGCCTTTGTAATCTCGATTTACTTTATATTTTTCCTTAAAAAAAAATCACAAAAAAGCCTATTTTTCCAGCCTCTAGAATGGCCTAAGGCCTTAATTTAAGGATGTGGCTGCCCTGATGATTGAATCTCCATACACGCACCATATATCTCTTCGGCAAAGTTCTATCGGCGCGCCTAATTCAAATTGGAGTGGTGTAGAGAAGTTTAATTTTATTATATTTCATGCGTTTCTAAATTAAGATTATTTATTATTTTATTATTTGAAACCGAATTTTTATTTATTAACAATTTTTTTATTTTATTTTATTAACTTTTTATTTTAATATTTGTGTCCTGGCCTACTAATTAATATTACTGGCCTGGCCTGACTACTGATTTTCGTGGGGTTATACTACTGTCTTTCTATACGACTTGACTAGCCTAATATTGACTATGGCTCCTGCAGCCTGTATAAAATGTAAAAGAATAAGCAGGATAAATAACAATTTAATTACTTGTTCCAAGTGCAATAAAAATTATCATGATATGTACCACAATTTTACTGCTCGTAGCACTGGTGCTAATAAAAGCAAACTTTTATTTTGCGAGAATTGTTTTATCTTTAAAAGTTGTAAGAGTAGCGACTCAGCGACAGACAGTAGTAATTCCAGCACTTCGGCAATTTCAACTGTAGCGGTGGCAGTTCCAACGCCTATCACTGAAGAAAACGCCAACAATGTAATTATAAATACTCCCCGAATAACAAACTCTATCTCATTTATGCAAAGAAAGAGTATCACCACGATTGCCGTGTTATAAAATTTAGCAATTGATTCTTTTACGCAATTAAGTACAGCTCTAGTTGAGTCTGGAACTGCAATACTTAATAAAATAGAAAATTTAACAGAGTCTATTAATAATTTTGAATTCAAGTCCTTAGTAATTGTAAAAATCAATTTAAGATAATGACAACTGTTTTAAGTGGTTCAAAGCCAAACCACTCTCCTAACTGAGGTTCGCGAATTTAAGTCGGAGCTACTAAAAATGAATTGCGATTTGCATGAAAGACTCAATAAACTTGAAAATATTATTGATATTAAACTTTTTAAATTTGAAAAGAATATGACATAATATTAACTTAAAACAAAATAATTTGATGCAACAAATAAATTCTTAATTCGATGCAATTCAAACAAATTTTGGTAAATTAACCGTTGATGTGGCGACCGTGATTGCAGACCATCTTTGACTTAACGCAATTAGATGCCGATATAGACAATGAACACGATGTAAATTTTGAAGGTACTATAAAAGATAGTGTTTCTATAAAAGTGACTATCAATAAAAAACTTGATATACATAATTAGAGTGGTTATAGTACCGAGTCCAGTCGCATCGTGATTTCAAGCGCGTTCCTTGTAGCATCATGAGTTAAGGCGTTGTCATCTGCAGGAACTCTTCGATGACCTACGCCAATAAAATAATTAGAAAGAGAACACTCGATTAAGAGACAAATAATATTTAAGCCTATAACCTTGCCACTTCAGAGAGGACAGTAAGGAAAGAAAGCAAAGTTGTAGCGTATAATTAGTAAAACAACACGTACTCATGAAATATGCACTGCATAAAGCTTCCTCATGCAAGTGAAATTAGCCTCGTAAAAGTTCAATAGAGCCATGCAACATATAATTAAACTCAAAAAATATAAAAGATCACCAGCAGGCTAGTAGCAGGATTATTGAAGTTGGCCGATCATCACAGAGGTAATGCAATCGAACACCTTGGAGTTACTATAATCAAGAAAGCTGCAGGAGAACTGTAAGAAAAGAGGATACGCAAATCAGCTAGATGTTGTAAAACTTACTTAATAATTCAAGAGCTGCTGTCACATTATAAGTCGCCTCACTAGCCAAACTAAGCACACTTACATACCCAACCCAGCGCGGCAAGGTTAGAATACGCCACACAACAACAAGGCTACATTTGACTCCGTCGATGCTACACGCGCACCCGTCAGATTAACATTTAATATTTATTAAAATATTAATAAAGCAATGCACGTTCTTACACCTTATATTGAATTGCAAGCGACGAACTGAAAACTGCCAAGAGATTATTATAATTGCCGTATATACTATATTTTACCTAATAAAAGCATCAAAAAAATTATTATCTCGCAAATGAGAATTCGCAGCCGTTAATAAAATTTTCAAACGATAAATTACATTTAACTATAAATGATAAAACACTGTCGACTACAAGAGAAGGTACTACCATAGACGCCATATTTTCTCGATTTTTAAATAAAATAGAAACGAATTTCATGTTACAATATATTTCAGTTATCATGAGTCATTGGTATCTTTTATAAAATACGATGAATAAATTTACTAAAATGTACATTTACATGTTTTTCTGTTTTTCTCTATTTTTGTATTCTATTTATAAAATTAAAAAAAAAGATTTTATAATTATTACAGGATTATACTCTTTTATTAAACTATACCTCAACGCTTTAATTTTCTACCAAAATTAATCTTACCGAGAGCACATATAGGGTCTTCAAGAAGTCCCGAACCGGTTCAATAACTTAAAACGTAGACGTTACTTAGAAAAATGATTGAGGCAAAAGTTGTCGAAAATTTTCCTGGCTATCCAACCGCGACCTCAAGGTCATTTTAAGGTCAAGTCCATTTTTTTATGTAGCAACCCCAAATTTTGACAACAGAAATGAAAAGAGTGGGTAATTTTACGTCCAAATACGATCTTCACTATTCGAAAAATTTGACCTCTGAAGGTTATGTCAAGGTCAAGCAATGACCTGCTGGATATCTTGAAAAGTAGGCGTCGCTCAAAAAAATCGTTAAGACATAAGTTATAGGAAATTTCAAACGGCGATCTCAGTTGTGAACTTGACTCCCATCTTGATCCCTTCCATCCGCCATGTTGTATCCGCCATCTTGAAATTTTAAGTTTTTAAAATCTGACCTCAAATTAGTAATCAGCGACGTCGAAAATCCACGTGGAAAGTTTTCAGTACACTTCTGAACAAATTCAAAATTTTTCGTCCGTCATGTTGGATTCGCCATCTTGAATTTAGAAGTTCCTAAAACTTACTTCAGAGTCTTAATCAACGAAAAGTAATAATTGTGTGAGCGAAAGAATACAATTTAGAATACCTCTAAATTGCTTTCATTTATTATTACTAAATGTTAATACTCTATCAATTTTAATATTCATCATTAAGTTCGCTCTTTACTTTTGATTTTTTTTTATCACTTTCAAGAACTGCGTGTCATTTTTTTTGATGATTTAGCCGTTTTCTTCATTTATACTTTCTTCCGTAATTTTTAGGTCTAACGATCTTATCGCTTTTCATATTGTAATCTTAAATTTAAATTTTTCTATTAGATTATTGCTTCATCTGAATGTAACATAGCTCCTCTCACTGAACGAAAGCGAATAATTATTCTTATGATGAAAGGATACGGTGACAGGACGAGATTTAATCAAGATGTATGGATCTTATTCAACGATACTTCTAGGGTAAGAATGGAACCGATATCCAAATCGACAGTACAATGAACAATTACGCGTTTCAATTTAAGTGGAGGTATAAAAGATCTTCCTAGATTGGATCGTCCAGTTATAGCAACTACTGAAGAAAAACAGCTAGATGTTGCTCTTTCAATCAATGAAAATTGCCACAGTACAGTTACGAAATTGCATCAGCAACATGATATTAGTGTCGGATCAGTGCATAATATTTTGACAAGAAAGATGAAGTTCCATCCATGCTAGATAAAACTTGTACATGAATTGCTTAACCTGTTAACCGGGGAATTCCCTTTTTAATTACGCAGCACATAACGGGCGCGAACTCTTTCACTACGTGTAAATACGTCACGCCGGAGAGCGTAATTTCATATTATTATTTTTTTTTTATTTATGCTTAAAATAAATGAAAAGACTATAGCGCAACATATATTTCAAGAACGTATTCATATGTCCTACCCGTACCCGATATTACGTTTCACGTATTTATACGTCCCGTTCGGTTAACAGGTTAAACATGATCTAGTTAGACACGTAGAGTTTTGTGACTTGACGATGACCCGGATAACTGCTGATAAATATTTTTTAAACAGAATTGTATTTTCAGACGCAGCTACCTTTGCGCTTAATGGCAATGACAATAGACATACGAGGTCTGGCTATTAAATAACGAGACTGCGCGCCTAGAGGGCGCCGTAGAGGGGTGGGGAAAAAAACGAGTAGTTCGTTGGGTATCTAGATATCTTGTCTATGCACGTACCAAAACACGTTCTCGTCACTATTATTGTATTTGTGCAGTAGCGGTTTGAAACGAACGTGTTTTTTTCTCGTGCCGCAAACCATGTGTGACGAAAAACAGGAGCAACATATCAATCTCAAATTTCTCGTTAAATTGAAAACAATTCCGACTGAGTGCTGTAAATTGTTGCAAGAGGCCTATGGAGACAATTCTCTATCTCGTGCGCGTGTTGTTGAGTGGTGTAAGCGCTTCAGTGAGGGCCGAGTGAGCACTGAAGATGACCAACGCCCAGGTCGCCCTGTCACTGTTTCAACTCCGGAAACAGTGACCAAAATCAACCAAATTGTGCGTGCAGATCGTCGAATGAGCATCCGGATGATTGCCGAGGCTGTAAACGCCGATAAAGAAACGGTTAGACAAATTTTACACGAGGAATTACACATGACAAAAGTCTGTGCGAAGTTGGTGCCAAAAAATCTGACTCCTGACCAAAAGCTCTTGCGTCAACAGGTCTGCTCAGATTTCCTTGAAAGGTTAAAAAAAGATTCCGAACTAATGAAAAACATTATTACTTGCGACGAAACGTGGATTTTTCAATACGATGTTGAAACAAAGCGGCAATCAATGCATTGGAAGACGCCTGAATCAAAAAAGCAAGGATGTCCAAATCAAAATTCAAGGCAATGTTGATCGTTTTTTTCGACATTAACGGTATCGTGATGACTGAATAGGTTCCAGAGAGTCAGACTGTCAACCAGACTTACTATTTGTCAGTTTTGGCAACACTGCGAGAACGAGTTCGTAAGAAACGGCCCGAGTTGTGGAAGAACAACTCGTGGATTTTGCACCAGGACAACGCACCTGCCCATAACGCGCTATCTGTGAAGCAGTATTTGGCCGGTAAACGCACTCCAGTGCTCGAACACGCGCCGTACTCGCCAGATTTGGCATCGTGCGACTTTTTTTTATTTCCGAAGATAAAATCTGCTTTGAAAGGGACCCGGTTTGAGTCGATGGAAGCGGTAAAGCGAAAAACGGCAGAGCTCCTAAAGGCCCTCACCAAAGAAGACTTCCAGCACTGCTTCGATCAATGGAAAAAACGTATGGATAGGTGTGTGGCGAGGGAAGGGGAGTATATTGAAGGGGAGCATTCGAATGTAGAATAATTTTTGTAATAAGACTCTTTTTCGTAACCAGTCTCGTTATTTAATAGCCAGACCTCGTAACTTTAGATACTGGAGTGATATAAATCCAAGATCGATGTCGAATACTCGCAGTACTTAATATTCTCAAAATGTGAATGTCTGGGCTAGCGTTATAAACAACAGTATTGTTAGGCCCTTGTTTATTGAAGGAAATCTTTCGGCAATTAAGTATAAAGACATGCCCCGAAAAGAAATTATCCCAGCGATTCATGCAATTGCGGGCAATGATTTCGATCAAACATTGTTCTAGCGTGACGGTGCACCATCTCATTATGGGCGAGGTGTACGTGCTTATTTGAACGAAGTGTTTCTAGAAAGGTGGATAAGCAGAGGAGGTGCAATAGAATGTCCAGCCAGATCTCCTGACCTTAGTTCGCTTGATTATTTTTTGTGGGGTTACCTTAAAGATAAGGTATATTAAACGAAACCAGCGAACCTCGATGAACTCCAGCACAAAATAAAGGATAAAATTATTACTACTGATGAAGGCATAATTCGTGAAGCTGTAGCAGCATTTTACTACCGCATAGCACATTGCCAGGCAGTTACGGGTGGAAACTTACAGCATTTGCTAAAATAAAAAATGATTCATATTTGACTAAAGTTATTCAACATTGCCTTCACCTGATGATCTTCACTCTGTCTTGCCTTTACTGGCTGAGCGTCACACCACCTTGCCTTAACTGGCTAGGCAGTAACTGGTTTCAATATCATTTGAAAGTCAATTTAATTTTTTTAAAAATAAACCCTTATTTTCGAGTCTAGATTCAAAGAAGAGTGGAAAATTTTACGTTTGAAATGATATTAATTTAAGAATCCAAGAAACGTCCTTGAAAAGATTGACCTTGAGATAATTTTTCACGATTAATTGAAGGTCATAAAGGGGTTTTTAGCGGAAAATTCCCTTCACGATACCCGATTAAAAAAAAAGCGAAAAATCGGACCTTAGAGTTCATATTTCAGTTGTTTTTTTTGACTTGACCTTCCGAAGGACACGTCAAGGTCAAATAATAAAAACTTGCTATGTTCATTTTACTTTTTTGATAGAATCTACGTTTTGAAGGTATCTATCTTTAACAGAGGTCTTATTAAATACAACATTAACCTTGACCTTGGGGTCGATTTTAAAGACCAATTCCAGATCATAGCATTTCTTTTAAATAAAAAACTATTTTTTCCGCTAACCTTGTTTTTAGCGTTACCCAGAAACAACTACGTGGACGTAGCAATGACTGTTTTCTATGGGGTGCTTGATTAAAGTGAGTTGCCTTACCTTTCACTGTTTGGGGTACTTTATTTAAATGAGTCCCCTTGCCTCGCACTATTAATTAAAATTTTTTGTAAGTTTGGATGTATGCTCACGCTAGAATAGTGTTTCTCTTTACTGATAAGAACAGAAATAATCTCTGTCCACTTTCTTGCTTGAGAATCTTGATATGACGTTTCAAACTATCTACCTTTATTTTGACTAGAACATAATTTTTCTAGTGATTACATTCAATAAATAAAGTAGACTACTAAAGCTCTGCTTATAATACCTTGCAGCCTCAAATTTCCATTAACGACGTGTTTGTCATATTTTTCTGTATATTCTGATTTGTGCATTTATTAACTTAGTTTTGGACATTTTTTCTGTGCTGTATAATTTGCTCGATATTTATTTTTCTGTCTGGCTTTTTCTAATTTCTAAAAAAAATCTAAGAATTAAAAAATGGCGGACTATCCTCTAAGATAGTTGGCATAATAATGATTTTGTGCAAATGTAACATCAACTATCATTTTGCAGCAAGGCGTTACGCTGAACGTTTTCAGATAAGAGAAGATATGGAGAAGATATATCCTACTGATATGGCAATACGCAGATTAACTTCTAGAGCTCATCAAGAATGTCTTGTTCGCCAGCGCAGGCGCCGCAGATATGATGAAGACGACGCTTGTGTTGTTATTATTCTTGCAATCATACATCTTGATCCTCATATTAGCAGTCGCCAAGTTGAAAGGGAAATTAATAGACAGAGAAGAACATGTTTTAAGAATTCTAAGAACCCTTAATTTTCATGTTTATCATAGCACACTTGTTCAAGAATTGAGACAAAATCACATTTAATCACGCATTAAATTTTGTCAATGGATTTTAAGAATTTTAGGAAACGACTCACATTTTTTTAACTTGGTGCTATTTTCCGATATGGCTAAATTTTGTAGTTATGTGTGTGGAACTTATTGTGTTGTGGAAATGTAAATAGATATCTAGCTGGTCCTTACTATTTTGAGCGAATGTTGATAGGAATAGCTATTTGGAATTGATAATATATCGGTATCCAGTGTTGTTGGAAGATGTCGATCTAGAAACTAGACTAAGAATGTGGTTTCAGCAAAATGGTGAAGCATCACATTTTGCACACATAATACGTAATTTTTTAAATAAAATTTACAATGGTAAGTGGATTAGAAGAGAAGGTCCAATTAACTGGCCACCGGCGAAGGCCAAGACGCAATTCGCCGAAGATGCTAAAATCGGCTCAAGATGAGATTGACTGCATGCTAAAAGAAGACATTATAGAGCCGTCAGATAGCCCGTGGTGTAGCTGTCAGGTCATTGTACCGAAACCGAACAGGAAGTTCCGATTTTGTATAGATTATAGGAAGGTAAATCAAGTTACGAAGCGTTTGACCTACCTGCTTTGTAATATGAATGATATTCTTGATAAGTTTAGAGCAACTAAATACATTTCTTAGTTAGATTTGAGCCAAGCTTACTACCAGATAGAGCTTTAGCCTAGTTGTAAGAAAATAACGATGTTTTCAGTCCCTGGAAGAGGGCTGTTGCATTTTCAGCATATACCGTACGGTTTGACCAACGTGCTACCCACTTTTCAGAGAGCGATAGATTGATCAAGTCAGAATGAGAACCACAAGTGTTTATCTATTTAGATGATATCATTATCGTAGCTTTTACCTTTGAAGAGCACCTCAATTGGATGTAACGAGTGCTTCAATCTGTGCAGGATGCAAATCTAACAATAAAACGGGAAAAATCCGAGCTTAGCTGTTCAGTGGTCAAGTATCTGGGATACGTGATGAACCACTATTGGTGATCACCACACCGGTTAAAGACCGACGAAGACAAACGTTTTTTTCTCAAAGAAGTGCCCGTGTAAGCAGCTTCTTATAAACAAAATTACGATTGTTTTATTAACACATTGCGTACGGCGCTCTGCTCGCGCGACGCGCTCACAGGGCCCGCACATTTTTCGGCGCTCTAGAAACACTTTATATGATACGAGTACTTTCCTTGTAAGTTACACGTCAAATTTTTTATAACCCTCGCATTTAATTTTTTTGCAGCACTTTCAGCTGAACTTGTATACATCTGAAACTCGCAAACGTAACGTGATTCATCTGCGTACGTCTAACTTTTATATCCGCGTTTTATGGGCTTATTCAGCATTTACAACTTCAAACTACAGCGACTTTTGAACTTAATCATAGATTTATTTATACACTGATTTTAGTTGGTTCCGAAAAATTTATAAAAATTTGTGATAGTTTATCTAAAAATCTTCGCTCATACAATTTACATGGTGACAAATAGGAAGTTTCCTAAAGTATATGCATTTCTTTCCCCTTCTACTAATAAGGTTGGGCCCACGTAAGTACATTCTAGAATGTTGTCTGTTTCTATTGACACGCCGTAAAGAGCAATACGTGAAATTTAAAATAAGTGACCTTACGAACGAAGAAAAGGTGTATCTCATCGAGTGCTTTTATTCTAGAGGTAAAAACTATACTGAAGCGTCAAAGGAGTACACTAAGAATTCTTCAAAGGAACAATAACAAGCTATAGCTATCGAAAAATACAACAAACAAAATTTTTTCCTTTCGCTAAAAAACGTGAATTAGTCAGGAACTATTATTTTATGCAAGATGGTGCTACGCCGCATAGAACTCAAGAGGTATTTAAAGCTATTTACGAAGTTTATGGTGAACGCGTCATCGGTTTAGGATATCCCAAGTTTACACACGCAGGTATAGAATGGCCCCCTTATTTACTGGACTTAAACTCGTGTGATTTCTTGTTATGGGGCTACCTGAAAGATTACTGTTATGCGGAAAAACCCAAGACCAAAGATGATTTGAGAGAAGCTATTAGAACAGGAATTTCTAGTATTTCTTTATCTAAAATTAAACAAGTTTTTCATACTTTTCAAAAACGCCTTGATTATTATGCAAGTTCAGATGGGGATCACTTCGAAAATATTTACCATTAATAGTTATTCCCTAGCCAGGTTTTGTCATTTTTTTAAAAACGTAATATGTGTCTGTTGAAAATGTTTGATTAAATTGAAACCTATTTCAAATAAAATTGACCACTTCACTGATTTCATACATATTTTTATTATTTTTTTCCCTGCACTCGTCTCAAAATTATGATTAATTTCAGAAACTTCCTATTTGTCACCCTGTATGATAGATTTTATTCCCTTTTTTCTATTCTTGATTATTAACATTCATGTGCAAAAGACTAAGAAAATAAACTAAATGTCATAAATGTCATAAACTATTTAATGTCATAAATTCAGATATAAATTAATCATTTTATTTTTAGATTCGTCGACTAATAATCGCAGTAAAAAGGAGATTTTTTATTCACATCATAATGTTTATAGCGAAAAAACTAATAATTCCTCTTTGGATATTGGATAAATTTTAGTTTCTTTCTGTCGTAAATATAAGTTGGCTTTTTAACAATCAAATCTAGAAGATTATTGACATAAAAATATATCTAGAAGTATAGTAATATCATCTGCAATGTTTCGATCCAAAGTTTCAATAAGTGGGATATTATCTCGAATTTTTTTCATTTTTTTTCCCATGTAAAATCATTAACACCAAATTCTATTATCATCGTCTAAAGCTTCTGAGTCAGAATAATTCGTGAAGATTTCCTCTATTATTGTATTCGGTATAATCATTCTCAATATCACTACGAATATTAGCGATTGTATCAATATTTTAAAGTAATACGGGATAATGTATTGTGTGCCTAATATAAGTGATAAATAAATCTTACAAGGAAAGGTTCTCAACCCGGACCTATCGATTTTTTGGTTCTGGGATATGTTAAAGTAGATAAAAAAATACAAGATACGTGTTATCTCTTATCAACCAACTCTACTTTTAAGGGGTTAAAATGACCTTTGAAAAAGGGGGTGAAAATAGTTCGTAAATATCTCATAAACTGATAGGGATATTTTAACGATTCAAATGGCAAAAAACTTGTTATTTAATGTAAAAATTAACCCCTTAAATTTTATCGCATAATTTTGAAACCCTTAATTTTTATGGAAGTAAATTCAGTTGTTATAACGTATTTTTCGATTTAAAGCTTTTAAAATTTTATGAAAATAATTGCAAATAATTTTTATTTACAAAAATAGAAAACTAAAGCTGACGTCTTGAGGTTTTTTAAAAATCTGCCCTTCAAGAGAGTAACCAACCCCTAAAATGAAATTTTAAATTACTCCTAGTCCATTAAAAATTTTTTAATGATTCAAACGGCAAAAACTTGTTATTTAATGTAGAAATTTCGTACATAATTTTAAACGAATAATTTTGCAATTGAAAAGTTTAAAATCGAAAAATACGTTAAAAAAACTGAATTTACCCCCATAAAAATTAGGGGTTGCAAAATTATGGGATAAATTCCTACATTAAAAAACAAGTTTTTTACTGTTTGAATCGTTAAAATATCCCTATTAGTTTATGAGATCTTTACAAAATAATTATTTTCACCCCCTTTTTTAGGGGTCATTTTATCCTTTTAAAAGTGGAAGTTGGCTGATAAGAAAAAATACGTATCTCTTATTCTCTGATGTACTTCAACATTTCTAGAATCAAAGAAATCTATAGATCCGGGTTGAGAACCTTTCCTTTTTAGTCGACTGATGAAGAAGAATGCTTTGCTACGGGAAAATTCGCTAAAAACAGTTTTTTAATAGTCCCCTTATCCTGCTCCTTAAATGCAATCTAATACAGATAAAAGTTATGTTTACTCAATATCATACAACAGTTGAAGCATCACAGTCAATACATCTATGTATTCAATAATATTTTATTGAGGAAAACGAAAAATCAGTTGTCATAAAAAAATCAGTTTCCACCTAACGAGTAAACCCCTAACCATATCGCGTGTAAAAAATTTTGAGTTGTAAAGCTTAAAACGAATAAAATAATATGATAATATTTTGTACGAATAACAATCAAAAAAAATATTTGGGTAAATTATGAAATTTAAGATATAAAAATTTGCCAATTTGCTATAAATATTCGTTTTTAGTATTCGAAAATCATTGAGTAATTCAAAACAGTAGTATAAATTTTTCTCTTCACAAAAAAAGAATATTTAATGTATTTGAAGTGAGATCTGTCGTGAAAATTAAAATTAGTTAGCTGAGTTATTTTTTGAGCTATAAGTCCGAAAAAAAATTTTCAATCTCGTTTATATTTTATTTACTCAAAATTTTGCGTGAATCCTTAAAATTCCCGAATACAAACGTTTAATTAAATCTCATAAATTTTTGAATTTTCATTATCCGATTTGCTTTTTTCATTTTCAAGTTTAACACCAGATTAGAGAGCAATAACCTTCAAATTAGTTTCATATAATTTTAACGAAATTCTGTAAATTTTCGAATTTCCGTAAATCCACCATTTTACATTTTTAAAATTTTCATTGTAAAATTTTATTGTATTTCGAAAATCTGCTGAAAAACTCGTAATCAGCGATCTAAAAAAGCCATGTATGCATAATTGCAGCAAAATTCCATAAACTCTCGAATTTTTAACTGCATTTAAAATCCGTTGTGACATCCGTCGTAGAATTTAAGATTTTGAATACGAATATATATTGGTATACATACTTATAATTCTAAGCCGGGTGTTACGTCGGCGATGCGTACGTAGTCGATCTTCTTTTATTTATTTTACTTCGCAATGCATAAGGCCGGTCTCAAGATCAACAAATCAATAGCCGGTTGATGCGAAGAGTTGACCTGGGGTAGGCAAGAGAAAAACACTAACTTAAATACTTGCCCAATTTTACTTAATAAAAAATAATATAGAAAACTCTTGTATAATCAAACGATAATCTTTTTTTTGCCCTCTTCTCGAAAGCGATAAATTAAGCGGGCGTCGTCGTCGTAAAACGAGTCCTCTAACATGGGGAAGATCTCGTGGTTAATTAAGATAAAGTAAGAAATAAATATATACTAATTTATTTAACTGACTTCTAAAAATAAAGGGAAAAAGCCCGAGAGCAAAATGAGACATTTTCCAAAACCAAAAGTATATGACGCCAAAACAAAATCACTAATGTGCCAAAGTGATTTGTTTACCAAATGTCTAAGCTTGCTTCATGACGTTTTGGATGTCGAAATCAACAAGCACTTACTGTTAGAACCATCTATCGACAAACAGCGGGAACTTAATTGCGCACCTAATATATATATATATATATATATATATATATATATATATATATATATATATATATATATATACTACTGTAATCAAAAAGTAAGGTGAAATTGTCATTTAAAACTCCTGGGCATTAGGAAGGCAGGTAAATTTTTTTTCCTAGGTTGGTAAGACTGTCTATAACATTTGCCAAGCGTCTGTTCGTCAAAAGGTTTAATTATCTCCGAGTTACGCGTGTTTTTGTAAACAACCAAAAGTGAATTTTTCGATTTTTACAATGGGTGATTTTGTTGAGCAAAGAACTTGCATCAAATTTTGTTTACGGAACGAATATTCTTGTGCGGACACGTTGAAAATGTTGCGGAAGGCCTTTGGTGATCAAACTATGGCACAAAAAAACGTTTATAAGTGGTACAACGAGTTCAAAGCGGGCCGAGAATGCGTTGAAGACGAACCGCGCTCTGGACGACCATCAACATCTATCGACGAAGGCCACGTCAAAAAAATTGAAGATTTGGTGCTTAAAAATCGTCGATTGACAATTAGGGACCTCGCTGATAGTGTTGGAATATCATTTGGCTCAGCCCAAACCATTTTGAAGGATGTTTTGTGTCTCAAACGCGTCAAGTCTCAATTGGTGCCAAAATTGCTCAATTTTTTGGAAAAAAACCGTCGCGTTGATGTGTGTGAAACTTTGCTGTCTGACTATCAGGACCACTTGAAATGCATCATTACTGGAGACAAGACTTGGATTTACGCATACGACCCTAAAACCACCGACCAATCCAGCGATTATCGTGCAAAAGGTGAAGCAAGACCGAAAAGACCACGGCAAAGTCGATCGAAAATCACGGTCATGTTGACAGTTTTTTTTGATTATCGTGGCGTGGTGCACTATGAATTCCTTCCACCGGGCCAAACTGTCAACAAGAAATATAATTTGAGCGTTATGCGAGGTTTGCGTGAAGCTATTTGTCTGAAATAGCCGGAATTATGGGCAAACAACTCTTGGTTCCTTCATCAGGATAATGCACCATGTCATACTGCATTGGTTCTTTGCGACTTTTTTGCCGAAAACTCGACTCATATCGTTCTGTAACCACCGTATTCGCCTGATTTGGCTTCGTGCGACTTCTGGCTATTCAGCAAACTTGAAAGGCCAATGCGGGGACGCGGTTTTGACACGATTGAGGAGATAACCGAATCGAAGAAGGTCTTGAAGGCTATACAGGAAAAAGACTATTCTGACTGTTTCGAGGACTGGAAAAAGCGTTGGCAAAAGTGCGTTTTATCGGACGGGGATTACTTTGAAAGGGATAAAATTGATTTGGAAGAATAAATAAAGAATTTACATTTTATAAACAAATTCACCTTACTTTTTGATCACAGTAGTATATATATATATTGGGTGTGCAACTTGGCTTCCGCCGTTTTTTTCCGGAATTCGAGGCTTTATTGTAAAAAACTGGTTATAAATTTATGATTCAAAGTATTGTCCATCGCTGGCCACTACTTTCTCCCATCTTTCGGGCAGCATACGAATCCCGCGTTGAAAAAACTGGTCATCTTTTAAATCGATCCACGAATCGATCCAATTTTTTACTTCTTCATAAGACCGCAAGTGCTGGTCAGCCAGGCCGTGTGCCATTGATCGAAACAAGTGATAGTCCGAGGAAGCAAAGTCTGGAGAATACGGCGGGTGGGGTAGGACTTCCCATTTCAAAGTTTCCAAGTATGTCTTGACCACTTTCGCCACATAGGGTCGAGCATTGTCATGCTGTAAAATCACTTTATCATGTCTCTCGTTTTATTGCGGCCGTTTGTCTTTCAATGCTCGGCTCAAACGCATTAATTGCGTTCGATAATGATCGCCTGTGATTGTTTCAGTCGGTTTTAACAACTCATAATACACTACGCCGAGCTGGTCCCACCAAATACTGAGCATGACCTTGGAACCGTGAATATTCGGTTTGGCCGTCGACGTGGAAGCATGGCCGGGATATCCCCATGATTTTCTGCGCTTGGAATTATCGTAGTGAACCCGTTTTTCATCCCCAGTCCCACGCCGTTCAACATCTCTCGGCTTCAACTCGTACGGCACCCAATTTCTTTGTTTCTGAATCATTCCCACGACTCTCAGGCGTTTTGAAATGGCTTGTTGCGTCACTCCCAATGATCCTGCCAATTCTTGTTGCGTTAGACACGAGTCTTGATCAAGTAATGCCTCCAATTCTGCATCTTCGAAAACCTTCTTTCTTCCACCGCCATGCTGGTCTTCGACGTTAAAATCGCCGTTCTTGAAGCGTTAAAACCACTCTCGGCACGTTCTTTCACTAATAGCGGCCTTACCATAGGTATTTGAGAGCATTCGATGAGCCTCAGTCGCAGATTTCTTCATATTAAAGCAGAAAATTAAAACCTCATGCAAATGACGAAAATTTGGCTCGTAAGCTGACATGTTTAATCGAGAATAACTTTATGATGCAGACACAAATCGACTAATATTTCGATGGCGTTATATTTACAAATACCTTAGCTTATTGTATGACATCTATGATCTATTTATTTCAACTGCCACTTACCGCTACAGTCATCTATTGCAAAACGGCGGAAGCAAAGTTGTACACTCAATATATATATATATATATATATATATATATATATATATATATATATATATATGTATATATACTAGGTTGTTTAAAAAGTTTTGAAAGCGACATCTATAGAGCAGTAGAAAAACCAAAATTTTTACGCCATTTTAATATTTTATCTTTCATATAAACATACTCAAAGTTTCATTCCATTCTGTCGATTCATTGTTTGTTTACAGGCCATTTGAAGTTGACGTGTCACTGTATTTTTTTTACAATGGAAAAAACCGAATATCGTGCAGTGATAAAATTCTTTGTTTTGGAAGGTTTATCAGCAACGGAAATTCATACAAAAATGGTGAAAGTGTTAAAGGAATCTGCTCCTTCATTTCCAACTGTGCATCGATGGGTTTTAGAGTTTATACGTGGTCGAAAAAGCGTTGAAGACGATCCACGCTCAGGACGTCCAAAAAGTGCATCAACACCAGCATTCATAGCAAAAGTACAGGATGTGGTTTAGGAAAATCGTCGATTGACCGAGAGAGATTTAGCAGAGGCTCTAGACATCTCATTAGGCAGTGTGAGTCATACTTTAAATGAAGTTTTGGGTTTCAGAAAGCTCTGTGCACAATGGGTGCCGCATTCGCTCACAATGAAACGAAAACACGTTCGAATGCGACTTTCTGAGCAACATGTGGAGCGTTTTCGCAAAGATAAAAAATATTTTTTGCGTCGATTCATCACTATGGATGAGACTTGGGTCTACCATCATGGCCCTGAATCAAAACAGGAGGCTAAAGAGTGGTGTCAACCAGGCACTTCGGCACCGAAGCGAGTTCGTGTCCAGAAATCGGCGAAGAAGGTGTTAGCGTCAGTTTTTTGGGATGCAAAAGAGATTTTGTTGATGAATCATCTCCAAACTGGCAAAACAATAAATTCTGAATATTATTGTAACCTTTTGGACCAATTGGATGAAAAATTAGTGAAAGAAGACCCGGTTTGCACAAGAAAAAAATCATTTTTCATCAAGACAATGCACCCGCTTACACAGCTCAAAAAACCATCACTAAAATAACCGAATTAAAGTACCAATTGTTGCAGCATCCACCTTATTCGCCTAATTTAGCTCCCTCTGACTTCTGGCTGTTTCCACACCTCAAGAAATTTCTTCGTGGGAAGCATTTTTCATCAAACGAAGAGGTTATAGCCGTCGTAGAGAAGTATTTTGCAGGCCTTGCAGAAAGTCACTTCCATGATGGGACAAACAAGTTGGACCAAGTGTATTGAACTTATGGGAGATTATACTGAGCAATAAAAGTGATTTCACCAACAAAAAAAAGTATCTTCATTTCCGCTTTCAAAACTTTTTGAACAACCTAGTATATATACGAGAGTAGTCCCAAAAGTATCCGACCTGACTTATGAATACAGGTAGTTTTAAAAAAACAATTACTGCGATTGACAATACCACATTTCAACAATTTAATGTGAAAAATTCATGACTGTGCGTTTACTATTATTTTGTTTACAGACATCCAAAGTGAACGCTCTCAGTGAATTTGTAAATATCGAAAAAATCGAGCATCGTTATGTGATACAATACTTTCATTTGAAAGGTCTCAGTCCAACTGATATCAAAGCCGAGTTGGATTCTACTCTGGGAAAGTCTGCTCCTTCGTTTAAAACGGTCAAATATTGGATAGCTGAGTTTAAGCGAGGTCGTACGAGCTGCCAAGATGAACACCGCAGTGGTCGACCAAGTGAGGTCACTACGTCAGAAAATGTGAAGAAAATTCACAAAATAATATTGGATGACCGTCGACTAAAAGTGCGCGAGATAGCAGACATGGCAGGCATTTCAAAAAGTGCTGTGCATCGCATTTTGACCAAAAATTTGGACATGAGAAAGCTGTGCGCAAGATGGGTGCCGCGTTTGCTCACAATGCAGCACAAACAGCAACGTGAGGATGTTTCCATCGAGTGTTTGACAATGTTTCGCAGCAATAAAGTCGAGTTTTTGCGTCGATTCATAACCATGGACGAAACATGGGTTCATCATTTTACACCTGAGACCAAGGAGCAGTCAAAGCAGTGGACTAAAAAGGGAAAACCGGCTCCAAAGAAAACAAAGACAGTTCAGTCAGCTGGCAAGGTCATGGAATCCGTTTTCTGGGATGCGCGGGGAATAATATTTATTGATCATCTCAAAAAAAGAAAAACAATCAACGGCGCATATTATGCAGCCTTATTGCAGCGTTTGAGTGATGAAATCAAGAAAAAACGGCTCTATCTGACGAAAAAAATAGTGTCGTTTTATTACGACAACGCATATATATATATATATATATATATATATATATATTTAGAAATGCAAAAACAAAAATCGCTTGCTTAAATACTTTAATAATCTAAGAATACCATTGATAAAAATTCGCAATTATGCTAATAATAATGTAATACAAAATGGATATATATATATATATATGTATATGTGTATATGTATATGTATATATATACAGGGTGACAAATGGGAAATTGCTTAAAGTAATCACAATTTTAAGACGAGTGCAGGGAAAAAAATAATAGAAATACATATTAAATCAACGAAGTAGTCATTTTTATTTAATAGAGGTTTCAGTTTAATCGGACATTTTTAACAGACGCATATTACGTTTTTAAAAAAATGACAAAACCTGACTAGGGAATAATTATTAATGGTAAATATTCTCGAAGTGATCCCTGAACTTGCACAATAATCAAGCCGTTTTTGGAAAGTATAAAAAACTTGTTCAATTTAAGATAAAGAAATACTAGAAATTCCTGTTCTAACAGCTTCTCTCAAATCAGTTTTTCCGCATAACAGTAATCTTTCAGGTAGCCCCATAAGAAGAAATCACACCGGCTTGAGTCTGGTGAATAAGGGGGCCATTCTATACCTGCGTGTGCAAACTTGGGATATCCTGAAGCGATGACGCCCTCACCATAAACTTTATAAATAGCTTAAAATACCTTTTGAGTTCTATGCAGCGTGGCACCATCTTTCATAAAATAATAGTTCCTGATTAATCCACGTTCCTTAGCGAAAGAAAAAAATTTTGTTTGTTGCATTTCTCGATAGCTATTGCTTGTTATTGTCCTTTTGAAGAATTCTAAGAATACTCCTTCAAATGAAACAGCTGCCTAAACAGTCACCTTAACAGGATGTGAGGACTTTGCCTTAGTTAAATGTTGATTTTTATTACCCCAAAATCGGTAATTGTGTTTTCTGACATATCCATTCAAATAAAAGTGAGCCGCGTCTGAGAAAATTATGTGATTATCGATCTCGTTGTTTTCAGATTTATTTCTCATAACTCAACTAAACTCAGTTTTTTTTTCTTTACAATCTATTGTGAGCAATTGATGAGTTGTGATTTTGTAAGGATGTAACTTAATAAAATTTTTTATTATTATGAGGGCGGTTTAATAAGTACCTGTGTTTGACGACAGAGGGCGTTCCTGCGAAAAGTTGGTATTATTATCGTGTGTTGCCATCTATCAAATGATGGTAAAACAAATTTCAGACTGATTGATATGTTAGTTTGAATTTAGCAGCCATTCGAGTAAGACGTGTTTCGTGATTTTCGCTAAGATGGAAAAAGAGCAGTATCGTTCGGTAATTCGCTTTTTATTTTTGGATGGCAAAAAATGCAAGGAAGTAAAAGCAAAGTTGGATGCTGTTCATGGGGACACTTTGCCATCTATGACCACAATTAGATATTGGTTCAACAAATTTAAACGTGGGCGAACATCCGTTTTTGATGAAGAGCGACCAGGACGCCTGGCAGACGTGGTTACCGAGGAAATCATTCAAAAAGTCTACATGATTCTCGCTGATCGACGAACGAAAGTGCGCGAAGTAGCAGAGGCCGTAGGTGTGTCGACCGGAACAGCAATTAATATTTTACATGATAAGTTGGCGATAAAAAATTGTCGGCCCAATGGGTGCCGCAATTGCTCACGGTAGACAACAAGCGGATGCGGCTGTTAACTTCGAAGCAGTGTTTGGAGCAATTTAAACGAGATCCGAAGGAGTTTTTGCGTCGAGGTGTCACCGTTGATAAAACCTGGATTCATCATGGCACACCAGAGACTAAGCAACAATCAAAACAATGAATTTCTTCCGGTGGATCTGCTCCAAAGGAGGCGAAGACGGTCCCATCGGCCGGAAAGGTCATGGCGACGATTTTTTGGGATGCGAACGGCGTCATCCTCATGGATTTTTAAGAAAAAGGAAGAACGATCACTGGACAATACTACCGTGAGTTATTGGATTGCTTCGATACAAAATTGAAGGAGACACGGCCGCATTTGACGAAAAAGAAGGTGCTGTTTCACCATGATAACGCACCAGCACATTCATCCGGAGTTGTCGCCACCAAACTGCATGAATTGCGTTATGAATTGCTGCTGCACCCCCCGTATTCACCCGATCTGGCTCCCTGCGACTTTTTCTTGTTCCCTAACATGAAGAAATGGCTCGCGGGAAAAAAATTTAGCTCAAACGAGGAAGTCATCGCTGAGACAGAGACGTATTTTGGAGAGTTCGACAAATCGTATTTTTTGGAGGGGTTAAAAAAATGGCAGGAACGTTGGAAAAAGTGTATCTTTCTAAAAGGGGACTATGTTGAAAAATAAAAAAAAGTTTTTTGAAAAAATGGTGTCTTTATTTCTAACACGGGTACTTGTTGAACCGTCCTCGTAATCTTAGTGTCTCTTGATTCAGTTTTAAAGCTGCTAGAGCTTCTCTTACTTAATCCGTTAGACTATTCTTAAAATATTCTTCGGCCTCAGCAACCTTATCTTCTGTTGTAACTGTGTATGAAGGACCAGGAAGATCACGGCGATGATCTTCAAGAGTATAATAATTGATGAAGTTATCAATCACTCTGAGAAATAAGTAAAAAAAAATTTGAAAACTTTATTTTTAGATGTCAGTTAAATAAATTAGTGTATATTTAGTTTTTACTGTACCTAAATTAACCCCGAGATTTTCTCCACGTTGGAGCAAGTTTCAACCACCTGCGTTGGGTTGAGCTTCAGGTGACGATGGCTCCTTCAAATCGACCGCGGGACGCCTTACAACGCAGAACGTCTACCGAAGCCCACCGCACTTTCTGGCCGGCGTAGCGGCCGCGCTGTCGCCCTGCAAGGGTCCCCCGATGGGGACTGGGCCTGCTCCTGGTTGGCTCGCCGCGTCGAGAGTACGGCTTGTTGTACTCTCGTCTTCTTCTGGTAGCGAAGGTTCGGCAGTTACATATTTCTTGAGCTGCCTGACGTGTACAGAACAGATGGTACATCCTTCTCTGTCTCTCAGCTCGTATGTATTGCTGCCCAGGGCTTTGCTGACTATATAAGGCGAATTTTGGGGCTAGCTTCCCCGCTATCCCTTAGGCTGTGGTAGAAAGCACCTTATTTTTCTTTCACACCCAATCGCCTTCCTGGAATGAGAGCTCCTTGCGGCGCGCGTTGCAGTAGCGTGCCTGTTTCTCCTGCTCTCTCGCATCGATTACGGATGCGCTCGCGTAAAGCTCTGGTAGCTTCCGCACGCGCCCTGTCCAGTCCCGTACTGCTTTACCCTGCAGTCCCTGAGCTGAAGCCTCTCGTGACCTCCTGGCTTCGCTTTTCGGTGGGACGGGCTGGCGGCCGTAATTGAGCATCGCCAGGCTTGCTCCTACGGCGCTCTGCTCCGCCGTATTGAAGGCGAACACCATTTCGTTCAGGCGTTCGTCCCAACGGTCGTCCGACTCCTCCAAGCAGGCCACGATCATGGTTTTGATCGTCCGGTTGGCCTGCTCAACTGAATTCGCCTGCGGATAGTAGGCCAGTGTCGTGGAGCATACCATGCTTCTCTAGGTATCCATTGACTATTTGATTCTTAAGTTCGACCAGTGCTTGGAGCACGGCCTTGGCCCTTATTTTCCGCAGCGGAATGGATTCTACCCACCTAGTGAATAGATCCTGGAATACCAGGTTGTATTCGAAGCCTCTGCGACTGCGGACAAATGGTCTCATAACGTCGGCAGCTACTACCTGCCATGGCCGCTCAATGAGCCTCCTGCCCATTAAGCCGGCTGGAGCTTTTCGCTTCACCTTGCATTAATGGCAAACTTGTCATCTACGCACGTAGTCTGTCACATAGTCTGCCACCTTAGGCCAGTAGTACTGCCGCGTGACCCTGGAGTGCGTCTTCTCACGACTCAGATGACCTGCCGTAGGGTCGTCGTGGCACTCCTGGAGGATTTGCTTTTTTCGTTCAGCGAAGACGACGACTTTCCATGCGCCGTTGTCGTCTCCTAGAGCATCCTCGATGTGCTGGTTGGGGTCGTATTTATACAATTGACCTGCAACCACCTTCAAGGCGAAGATGCTTTATAGGTTCCTCCTGCACCTCATGCAATAGTCGAAGGTACCATTCGTCCTTGGTACCTTCCGCCCAGGTTAAGGCCGCTATGGCTGGCTTTTTCTCTTCTTCCTCGAACATTCTCAAAAGGTCATCGGGCACGTGATTGAATGCCCCCTTCCAATGTTCGATGGTGAAGCGATGACCTTAGAGCTCCAAGGCCCACCGCGCCAGCCTTCCGGTCGGGTTGTGGAGGCTACTGAGCTAGCGTAAGCTGCTGTGGTCCGTTATGACTCTGAATTCGTAGCTCTCCACGTACGGCCTAAACTTTTCGATGGCCCAAACTACAGCGAGACACTCTCTTTTAGTGACGCTGTACTTTCTCTCCACTGGGCTCAGGGTACGACTCGCGTACTCTAGCGGTCGTTCTTCCCCATCGATAACCTGGAGTAACACGGCTCTGAACCCCGTTTCACTCGCGTCCGTCTGGATCATGAACTCCTTGTCAAACCTGGCACTTTGTAAGATGGAAGCAGAAGCTAACAGAGCCTTTACCTGCTCGAAGGCTGCTTGCTGCTCCTATCCCCATTCGTAGCGCCGTCCCTTCTTGGTCAAGCGCGTGAGCGGTTCGACGATCGTGGCCAAGTCCTTGAGGAACTTACGATGTCATTATGTTATGCCTTAGAATCTGCGCAGCTGTCGCAGATTCTTGGGTCCTGGAAAGTCGATTATTAGAGCGACTTCAGCTGGATCCGGGCAAAAGCCTTCCCGATTCACCAGCACCCCGAGGTACTTTGCCTCGTCTTGACAGAACACGCTCTTTTCGTGGTTGATCGTCAGCCCGGCCGTTCGAATGCGTCGCAACACTAAGTACGTTTCCGTGACGATGATAACATCGTCAAGATACGAGAACGCGAACAGCTCTAGCTCCGGGTTTATCACGATATCATGTCGATGAGCCGCTGGAAGGTCGCACCAGCGTAGCTCAGACCATACGGCATCCGGGCGAACTGGAAGATTCCAAGTCCGGGCGCGGTAATCGCCGTAAGCGGCCTCGAATTCTTCTTTATCTGTATTTGGTGATGAGCGCTGCTAAGGTTAGGCGTAGAGATATACCTCGCCCTCTGCAGTTTACGTAGGATGCTATCCATCCTAGGCAGTGGATAAGCATCCGGCTTTGATACTGCATTGACCTTTCTGAAGTCAATGCAGAGTCGATAACTGCCTCTGGTTTTCTTAATGATAACGACTGGGCTCAACCAGCCGCTATGTGAAGGCTTGATAACGTCGCCCTCCAACATTTCCTTCGTTTAGGCGTGCATTTACTCCTGGATCTTCGAGGAGTAAGGATAGACCCTCTATTTTATCAGCCGAGCATCGCCGACGTCGATGGCGTGCTCGATCCAATCCGTACACCCTAGGCTAGCTGGCTCCTCAGCCAGCAAGCGATCTAGGAGATTCTGGAGCTGCTCTCGCTCCGAGGGCTAAATGTCAGCCAGGCCTATAGCTGACACAGCTGGATTACCGGCAGTTTCCAGCGTAGCCAGCCCCAAAGCGAGCTCCCTTCTAGCTTTCTATAGGAGCAGCTGGTTCTTCGCTGGATCGAGGAATGCATTAAATCCCTGAATGAAGCTGACACCGAGGTAAAAATCTGCTGACAAATCAGGCAGAATTGCCACCTCGATGTCTTCTGTCACGCCGGCCACCTTAAAAGGTAGTTGGACAAATCCAACTATGGAAGCGTAATGGTCGTTTGCCACGATCGCTTCCTTCCTTAGGCTCGGCGTGACCGCGCGTCCACACGTCGTGGCTATTTGCAAGCTTACGGCGCTCATCACGGTGTGTGACGCGCCCGAGTCAAATAGCGCGCGTAGGGTGCACCCTCCTACGCACACCGGCAACTACCACCTAGCACCTTTTGTAGCACCCTATTTCGGGTGGTCCGGAATCGGCTC
Organism: Chalcis sispes; assembly: GCA_949987625.1. NCBI lineage: Eukaryota > Metazoa > Arthropoda > Insecta > Hymenoptera > Chalcididae > Chalcis > Chalcis sispes. The sequence goes on from OX465099.1 coordinate 22,001,938, forward strand.
GAGCGCGGACTCGGCACTGGCAAGCTCGTTAGTGGTCTCTTTAAGAACTCGGATCCCAGACTCGGAGGGGATCGTAGTAGGATCTTGTAGGGATCTTGTCTACGCTCTTCCCTGGTAGTTTCCCGAGCAGTCCGGGTAGAACCTTCTGATCATATTAAGTCTGCTGCAGTCGTGGCAGCTGAACTCCTTGTTCTACTTCCGCTGCTTGTTCTGCTTCTCTTTTTTCTTCTCTTCCCTTTTGGGGGACTGGGACGCCTCCGGTGCTGCTCCCACCGGGCTTAGCTACTCAGTTTGCGTGCCAAATGTAGGCACGCCCGCGGAGGCGTCGGTATTCGGGATAGCAACGCTAGAGAGGGAAAAAGAATAACTGCGCAATCAACTTTATTGCTGTGCCAATATATTAAATCAATTACGAAGTTAATATATATATACTTTTAAGGCCCATTGCCGAGGGTCGCAATAAAATATATAATGAAATTTATTAAATGCACGCACTGTGCATGCGTGTCAACTTCTCGCCTTGCTGTATTCTCGCAGCAAGGCGTGTGTACCAGCCCTAATGCTCGCGGGCTAGTTTCATGCGTGTGCGCCGGCCCTTACTTTTCGCAAGCTGGCTGATGGCTGGACGCGGCCTCTTGCAGCTAACCGTGAGACTAACACATCGTTCAATAAGTCCCGAGACTAATAACGAAAACAACATTTTTTTTCAAAAATCATTTTTATTCATCAATATAATCTCCTTTCAAAGTGATACAATCTTTCCAACGCCTTTCCAACATTTCTATACCATGTATATAGAAAGATTTATCCTTTGCTTCAAAATAGGCTTCAGTTTCGGCAATGACCTCCTCATTCGAGCCAAATTTTTTTCCCTGGAGCATTTTTTTGAGATCAGCAAAGAGCCAGTAGTCGCTGGGGGCTAAATCTGGCGAATACGGGGGGTGAGGAAGCAAACCAAAGCCCAATTCGTTCAATTTTGCCATTGTTTTCATGGACTTGTGGCATGGTGCATTGTCTTGGTGAAAAAGGATTTTTTTCTTCTTCAAGTGCGGTCGTTTTGTTGCGATCTCCTCCTTCAAACGTACCAACAAGTCAATATAATAATTACTGTTGATCGATTTACCTTTTTCCAGGTATTCAATGAAAATCACGCCATGTGTATCCCAAAAAACAAACGCCATGACTTTGCCAGCAGACTGCTGCGTTTTTGGACGCTTTGGGCGGCTTTCGCCAGCCATGAGCCACTCAGATGATTGCCGATTCGACTCCGGAGTGAAATGATGTATCCATGTTTCATCCATGGTCACGTATCGACGCAGGAAATCCTTTTTATTGCGAGTAAATAGCGATAAACAGCTCTCTGAATCGTCGACTCGCTGCTGTTTTTGTTCCACTGAAAGCAATCGTGGCACCCACTTGGAAAAAACCTTTTTCATGCTCAATTTTCCATGAAAGATTGTAAATACGCTTCCAGATGATATCTGTGTCATTTCTGCAATCTCACGGACCTTCACTTTGCGATTTTTCATTACAATTTTTCACACTTCACTCACATTTTCCTGTGTAACGGCTTCCAATGGCCTACCCGAACGTTCCGCATCGTTTGTGTCCGTACGACCACGTTTGAACTCAGCATACCAACGACAAATCGTTGGTTTGGATAGAGAGGAGTCCGGGTAATGTTTTTCAAGCCGTTGCCGGGCTTCTTCGGTGTTTTTACCCATTAAAAAACAATGTTTTATCAACACGCGAAACTCGCTTTTTTCCATTTTTCAAACAAATTACAAAGTGACTTTACTCTAACCTCGATAACTCTGCTGCCTGTGATCCGATTGACGTGAAATTCTTACACGTTTCATGTAAAGGTTTGCACTCTATGGAAACGTGGCCAGTTTGGTACTACTAGCCCCATCTCTGGGTTAGTCTCGGGACTTATTGAACGATGTGTTACACACGCGTAGTCTCACACACGCATACGTCCACACACTACTCGCTTTATCTACGCATATATGTATGAGTGAGAGTTAACCTCTCACTCACCGCTTGCGTGAATAATATAATTTATTGCGACCGCGCGCGTATAATAAATCGCGAAAGTAATACTAAGTGGTCACCTATTATTTACATGTAGAGGCTCGTCTTATCGGAATACTCTTTCTGAACGTCGTCAAAAATAGTTCAACGGCGGCAGGTTTCGTCAATGCACGTGGCTACTGCTTGGCGGGCAAGAAGAGAAAAAGGATCTCTTCTTGCCCGTCTCGCGTCGCACCTCTCGCTTTTCACCGCGCTGCACCATCGATTGCTTGATCGATGGCGCTGCATGTAGTTGCGCCGCGAACTCTAACTCGCACCGCATGGCAGGTGGCTTATCCTCGACGGGCCACCTGTGACATTATAAATAAATACTAGTAAATTTATATAGTTTGTTATGAAAGGCGTATTTTTTATGCCTTTAAAAATCTCATAAGTGCCAGAATGTATACAATTCTTATAAATACCTTAAAAATACTCAAAAATTTAAAGTAAGAAGGTGAAAAATATACATCATTCTGTCGCTCGAAGGTCTACTCGTCAAAAGTTGGTTTAATATTGTATATAATTAACATTTTGAATTAAGTTACTCTTACAGAATAATGTCAGGATAAACTTGCAACTTTTAAATTAGTTACCTCTTCACAAAAAGATTATTTAATTAATTATTTCAATAATATTACATTTATTTATTAATATTTATTCTAAATAAACATATTTACTATAAATAAACATATTTCTAGGTATCAGTTGGTGTATTAAGTGATCTGTTTGGACCGTATTTAATTGAAAAACAACTAATAGATTATAATATTATCTCATTTGATGAGGAAGAAATTGTCAAAGAACAAAAACAAATATGTGAGAATAAACGCTCTTCAAGACATGCTGGATTAAGTGAACATTTATTACTAAAAGTAAATAAAACGAAGAAGAAAATAAGTAATCCTAGTAGCAGTTTACCTACAGGTTTGATAATAAAAGAAAGGGAGGATCAGAAATGGGAAGTCTGGCTCCATGAACAATGTATTATATGGGCAGCTGGTGTATATATAACAGGTAACTTCCATCAATTACATATCATAAAAATCTTAAATAAAACATTCATCTAAAATCAACATTTATCCTGTACGTCCAAATATTAGTATTTAAATTTGTTTTTGCTAAGAAATTGTAACGGTTAATTCTACGGCTGGATGCATCAGTACCAGCATTCAAAACGGGGATAGGGAATATAACAAGATTTAGTTTTAATAACTCATATCTTAGTTAACGTATCTATTCTAAATAGAAAAAAAAAGAGGTCTTACAGCTAATTATCTATAAAGTAACCTTACACCTACGTGCTAAACCTATCTTACCTAATTACAACTATTTATCTTTTACCTTCTAAATTTAAATCTAGTCTTAATTATTTGTGCGTGACATCCGATAACGTTAAAAAAATATTAAAATACTAAAAAAAAAAACAAGCCACGTTGACATAGACGCGAATTTGGCGGTGCCAAATGATCGCAGATCTTTGCGGCAGTCTGGCAATGGCTTGTAATACTATGCACGAGACACGGCTAGTTCAGATCCACGGCGCGGTTGTTCTATCCTTAAAGATTTACTTAACAGCTTGACTGCGTAGGTGGTCGAAATGCTGTCTGTCGACTCACAAGACAACCCAGTCGGGTATATTGGATTCGATAAGGAGTAGTCAGTCAAACTCAAGTATTGTGTCATACTATTTAAAAAAATTGAGAGAAAAAATAATTTCTGCATCAGCCATTAACAATAACGTGGAAACGTCCAAGGCAGTAATCATTATTTTTTATCCCGAATTTATAGTTAAAAATAACGCGATTCCACAGCTCACATTTTGCAGAAGTTCTACGAAGGTATATAATCATCAGAAAATATATCTGGTAAGTAGATAGTTTTAGAAACACGATAATTTAGATAAAACAAATTTCAGACTGATTGATAGGTTAGTTTGAATTTAGCAGCCATTCGAGTAAGACGTGTTTCGTGATTTTCGCTAAGATGGAAAAAGAGCAGTATCGTTCGGTAATTCGCTTTTTGTTTTTGGATGGCAAAAAATGCGAGGAGGTAAAAGCAAAGTTGGATGCTGTTTATGGGGACACTTTGCCATCTAACACATCGTTCAATAAGTCCCGAGACTAACAACGAAAACAACATTTTTTTTCAAAAATCATTTTTATTTATCAATATAATCTCCTTTTAGAGTAATACAATCTTTCCAACGCCTTTCCAACATTTCTACTAGGTTGTTCAAAAAGTTTTGGAAGCGACATCTATAGAGCAGTAGAAGAACCAAAATTTTTATGCCATTTTAATATTTTATCTTTCATATAAACATACCCAAAGTTTCATTCCACTCTGTCAATTCATTGTTTGTTTACAAGCCATTTGAAGTTGACGTGTCAGTGTATTTTTTTTACAATCGAAAAAACCGAATATCGTGCAGTGATAAAATTCTTTGTTTTGGAAGGTTTATCAGCAACGGAAATTCATACAAAAATGGTGAAAGTGTTAAAGGAATCCGCTCCTTCATTTCCAACTATGCATCGATGGGTTTTAGAGTTTAGACGTGGTCGAAAAAGCGTTGAAGACGATCCACGCTCAGGACGTCCAAAAAGTGCATCAACACCAGCATTCATAGCAAAAGTACAGGATATGGTTTTGAAAAATCGTCGATTAACCGAGGGAGATTTAGCAGAGGCCCTAGACATCTCATTAGGCAGTGTGAGTCATACTTTAAATGAAGTTTTGGGTTTCAGAAAGCTCTGTGCACAATGGGTGCCGCATTCGCTCACAATGGAACAAAAACACGTTCGAATGCGACTTTTTGAGCAACATTTGGAGCGTTTTCGAAAGGACAAAAAGGATTCTTTGCGTCGACTCATCACTATAGATGAGACTTGGATCTACCATCATGACCCTGAATCAAAACAAGAGGCTAAAGAGTGGTGTCAACCAGGCACTTCGGCACCGAAGCGAGTTCGTGTCCAGAAATCGGCGAAGAAGGTGTTAGTGTCAGTTTTTTTGGATGCAAAAGGGATTTTGTTGGTGGATTATCTCCAAACTGGCAAAACAATAAAATCTGAATATTATTGTAACCTTTTGGACCAATTGAATAAAAAAATTAGTAAAAAAAGACCCGGTTTGCACAAGAAAAAAATCATTTTTCATCAAGACAATGCACCCTCTCACACAGCTCAAAAAACCATCACTAAAATAACCGAATTAAAGTACGAATTGTTGCAGCATCCACCTTATTCGCCTGATTTAGCTCCCTCTGACTTCTGGCTGTTTTCACACCTCAAGAAATTCCTTCGTGGGAAGCATTTTTCATCAAACAAAGATGTTATAGCCGTCGTAGAGGAGTATTTTGCAGGCCTTGCAGAAAGTCACTCCCATGATGGGATAAACGAGTTGGACCAAGTGTATTGAACTTATGGGAAATTATACTAAGCAACAAAAGTGATTTCACCAACAAAAAAAAGTATCTTCATTTCCGCATTCAAAACTTTTTGAACAACAACAAAAACTTTTTGCTTTAAAATAGGCTTCAGTTTCGACAATGACCTCCTCATTCGAGCCAAATTTTTTTCTATGGAGCATTTTTTTTAAATCAGCAAAGAACCAGTAGTCGCTGGGGGCTAAATCTGGCGAATACGGGGGGTGGGAAAGCAAATCAAAGCCCAAATCGTTCAATTTTGCCATTGTTTTCATGGACTTGTGGCATGGTGCATTGTCTTGGTGGAAAAGGATTTTTTTCTTCTTCATATGCGGTCGTTTTGCTGCGATCTCCTCCTTCAAACGTACCAACAAGTCAATATAATAATCACTGTTGATCGATTTACCTTTTTCCAGGTAGTCAATGAAAATCACGTCATGTGTATCCCAAAAAACAGACGCCATGACTTTGCCAGCTGACTGCTGCGTTTTTGGACGCTTTGGGCGGCTTTCGCCAGCCATGCGCCACTTAGATGATTGCCGATTCGACTCCGGAGTGAAATGATGTATCCATGTTTCATCCACGGTCACGTATCGACGCAGGAAATCCTTTTTATTGCGAGTAAATAGCGATAAACAGCTCTCTGAATCGTCGACTCGTTGCTGTTTTTGTTCCACTTAAAGCAATCGTGGCACCCACTTGGAAAAAACCTTATTCATGCTCAATTTTTCATGAAGGATTGTAAATACGCTTCCAGATGATATCTGTATCATTTCTGCAATCTCACGGACCTTCAGTTTGCGATTTTTCATTACAATTTTTAACACTTCACTTACATTTTCCTGTGTAACGGCTTCCAGTGGCCTACCCGAACGTTCCGCATCGTTTGTGTCCGTACGACCACGTTTAAACTCAGCATACCAACGACAAATCGTTGGTTTGGATGGAAAGGAGTCCGGGTAATGTTTTTCAAGCCATTGCTGGGCTTCTACGGTGTTTTTACCCATTAAAAAACAATGTTTTATCAACACGCAAAACTCGCTTTTTTCCATTTTTCAAACAAATTACAAAGTGACTTTACTCTAACCTCGATAACTCTGTTGTCTGTGATCCGATCGACGTGAAATTTTTACACGTTTCATGTAAAGGTTCGCACTCTATGGAAACGTTGCCAGTTTGGTACTACTAGCACCATCTCTGGGTTAGTCTTGGAACTTACTGAACGATGTGTTATCTCTCTCAAACTGGTATGACGGTTTTCAAGCACCATTTCCTCAATTTTATCGACGTTATCTGCGGTTGAAGCCGTCGATGGGCGTCCGGAACGAGGCAAGTCTTCAACGTTTTCACGACCCTCCTTGAAGGCTTTGTACCACTCATACGCACGGGTTTTCGATAGTGCCTTATTACCAAAAGCCTTTTGCAACATTTTCAATGCATCAGCACACGAAATTTCATTCGCAACACAAATTTTTAGACAAATTCTTTGTTCAACGTAATCACCCATTGTAAAAAATCGGCACGCACTATTGACATCGACTGACTTAACCAGCTACTGTAAACACACTCGTTGACAGATTCTGCTCAAACTTGGCATAGTCATTAAGGACAGTTGTACTAACCTTAAAAAAAAAATTTTACCTGCCTAAATTGCCTCACCAGATTTAAATTTACATGTCCCGGTACTTTTCTGACAGAATGTATAATAACCATCTTCTTCATTAACTAACAAACATGGAAATAAATTTAGTTTAAAATCTATGTTAATCAAAATATTAGGACTATCGTTGATTTCGCCTTTGTAAACATAGTAATAAGTATCAAAATATAGATGTTGTAATTCACATGCGTAAAAGTATAGGGTGATTCATTATGAGGTTTGGTTTTTAATCTCAAATAAAAGGCATAAAGTTAAATTCTTATAGTAAAAATTTTATTGTGAGTCAAAAGAACAATCTATGACATTTACTTTTTAAATATTATCTCATTTAAATGTTGACCGCGACTACGCCATAAATGGTACATCTAGAGGGTCTAATTTTGGACGACGCGTTCCAGCATGGCGACCGATATCTCGCGAATGACACGAGTAATGTTAGCTTGCAAAGCGTCGATTGAAGCTGGCTTATCCCTGAAGACCAGAGACTTCGTGTAACCCCAAAGAAAATAATCTAAAGGTGTGACATCACACGATCTAGACGGCCAATTTACTTGTCCAAAACGTAAAATCAGGTTCTCACTAAAATGATTTCTCAATAAGTCCATTGTTTCTCTCGTTGTGTGCGAAGTAGCGCCGTCTTATTGAAACCAAAGTTTACCGATACCACGGGCTTCAATTTCAGGTAGCAAAAAATCCGTTATTATGGTGCGATAGCGGTCGCCATTGACGGTTAGGTTCTGACCGGACTCATTTTGAAAGAAGTATGGACCAATGATTCCACCGGCCCATAAACCACACCAAACTGTGCATTTCTGTGGCTTTAGTTGTAGCTGTTGAAGCTCTTTAGGTTGTTCATTAGCCTCAATGCGGCAATTCTGTTTATTGACGTATCCATGGAGCCAAAAATGCGCCACATCACTGAACAAAATTTCGCGATAAACCAGCGGATTTTCATTGAGCTGATTCAGAGCCCATTCACCAAAAACACGGCGCAAACCTAAGTCGTCCGGCTTCAATTCTTGCACGAGTTGAAGTTTTTATGCCTTAAAACCAAGATCTTTACGTAAAATACGCCAAGTTGTTGCGTACGACATACTAAGCTGTTAAGAACGACGCCGAATCGATTCGTCACGGTCTTCAGCCACACTCTCAGCTACAGCCGCTATATTCTCTTCACTACGTGCTGGATGTGGTCTAATCGGTCGAGTATCATCCAATAATGTATGCTGGGTTTCAAATTTGTGGATAGTATTGGCTATAGTGATTTCGGTAGGTCGACGATGCACACCATAAGTTGCTCTAAGAGCACGAAAAACATTTCTCACAGAACGCTGATTTTCGTAATACAGCTGAACAATTTGGATACGTTGTTGTGGTGTAAGTCTTTCCATGATGATTTGTCAAACAATACTGAATAAAAATTACATTACAGTTTGACGGGAGTCACGCGTGATCTGTAAAAAAAAGCCTATTGAAAATCAAACCTCATAATGAATCACCCTTTATATGCAATAATTAATTTCATAAATTTTATGAAGTTTTGCAAATTCCGGTTCTTGATGAATTTTTTTAACAAAAATACTATCGCAGAAATACTTTTTTTCCGTCAATTGTTACAGATGAATAACTCTTAACTGGCATTTAGTTTCTAACATTAGGGATAAATTTTTTAATTTCTTCATCTGCATTACAATTCATTACAGTCCCTATTTACTAGTAATATCTTGATCACATGTTTTAATGTAACTTAAATTTAATTTATTTCTTATTCCGATACTAAGAGGTAGATTTCTAGATGACTTTGTTCTAGTTACTATTCCTTTTAAATGTTTAATGTTACGCTCAAATGAGATGCTCCAAAAGTGTACTAATGGTCCGTTTTTAAACATATCTGTTGGCATGTGCGTCATTAAATGCAGTTAAGGAGAAAGATATCTAAAACATTCAATGTATAAACTGTGATGTCTCTGTATATGATTAGTTAGCATGGCAATATCAGTTTTTGTAAGACTTGGACGAGTCACAATCCTAATTATTTTTCTTAATATTCTATATAATTTCCAATATTTATTTTCTTATAGTATCAAATTTCCTATTATTAAATTCAAGTTACGAGAAAGACAATCCTAAATTATCTCCTAATGTAATAACACATTGTTTAGCTAGAGGAACGAGCTCTCTCGCTCAACCATAGACTGCAGCGCGTCGAGTGAGAGAGATAGAGACGCTCTCACTCGGGCAGTCACGGACTACGGCGGGATAGAGAGAGAACTGCTCTCTCGATATCCGTCGTCCATAGACTACACGCATGTGTGTAGCCGCGTGAAGCGAAGAGGGTGCGCATGCGCAGTGCGCACCTCGAGAATTGGTATTGCGCGTGAGGCAATACTAATTCTCTTCGCATAAACTTACCTCTCCGCAATAAGTTAGTACTTTTGTATTGTTTTTGTTGTTTTATTTATTAAATAAGATCTAACAAACTGCTGGAGCGTTTGCCTTAATTTATTTCCTATAGCTTCCCTATCCCGAATACCGCCGCCTCCGCGGGTGTGCCAATCTAGCATTGGCACACAAACTGAGTAGCCCAGCCTGGTGGGAGCAACACCGGTAGCGGGGCCTTAGGCAAGGCCCCACACACACAATTCAAGAGATAAAGCAGGACCAGATGAAGGTCCTGCGTTGCTAACGGGCGTGAACAAATATACCCCGTTACAACATATAATAGATTTTATTTTCACTAAATAAACAATTTATAACTATGTAAAATACAATAAATAATTTATAATAATTTAAATTTGAACTAATTTACTTAATTTAAATAAACTTAGACTAACAAACTACAGTGATTGAAAATTTTTTATTCTATCTTTTTCTTTTCATACCTGAAGACTTTTTATAAGTTTTTAACATATGTATTTTACTGATTAATGTATTAACTGAAGCATAGGTACATGTCATTTGGTAATTATAAACTTCTTTTTTAATAAAATGTCACATGTGTTTGCATATTGATGTAAACGGTTTTCTGAGAGCTATTGAGCATTTAAAACATACAATAATAAATCTATAGCCGTAGTCAAAGATTGTACTTGTTATCTTTTTTTATATAATATTATAAAAACTTTATCGATGTTATTTATTGGTCCCTCCACAGCAGCAACGTAATTGTAAAGTTTGGTTGTGCTTTAGAAATAAATTTTCTAAAGCTTCTTGTCTACTTTCTGAATCTTATAGATCCTATAAAAATATGTAAATAAATTTATAAATTATTTATTAATTTAACCAAACCAAAATTTAGCAGCAATTCTAAGAATATGTTAAATAAAAAGATGACGTTATAAAATTTTAAGATTTTAAAGTTCTGTTTTCTAAATAGACGAATTTTATGAATCATATCAGATTTGATTTTATATCCCATCGAAAAACTTCTAATTCAATTCACTTAATTTAAAATATTTAATTTATTATTTATTTATAATATTTTACTCAATAAGATAAGTAGTTTGATTCCAATAAAACAATAAATTTGTTTCAATATATTTCTTTTTAGTTGTAATATCTTATGGTACTATATGAGAAACTAACATACTGATCTTTTTAAACATTATTAAAAATAAAAAAAATATTTCATAATTTTTAAGACTCTCTGTAGGATTGTTATGATGATCTGTATTTGGAACTGCAGTAAAATTATAAGGTGTGGAATACATGATAACTATAATAAAACAATTAGTAAATTATATTATATTTTTAAATAGTATTATTATTACTTTTTTTTTTAAATACTTTAGTTATAATTTTAATATTTTATAATTTATGTTTCTTAAATAGGTTAGTTTATGGTTTAGTTTAAATTATTTTTAATAGTATTATTATTATTATAATTAGTTTGTAAACTTTAACGAATAGAATTTTGCTATTTTAATATTGTGTTTTCTTTTTTTTTTTTATATTTAGAAAAATTAAAATTCTATGAATATTTTATGTATGTGCCCATAATTACGAAAGTGGTCTAAGTCAAGATATAAAAAAAAATCAATTTATCAGTTATTTCATACCACATTATTTCAAACTAAATTTATTCAATGTAATTTTTACGATATCCTTAAAAATGAACCTTCAGATATTGGTTGTAATTTCAACGTTATAAGGAATTCATTTAGTGTTAATTATGGAAGTGGTCTAAGTCAAACATTTAAAAAAATTATATAAACATAACCTGAAAATGACGCGTTGCCCTCTTTGACGGGTTTCTGAACTATATAATAAGCCGATAAATGACAATAGAATAATAACAAAAACGACAATTCATTCCGGTTTATCTAACAATATAATTCAGTTTGGCTCTTCGGAACTAATTATTGGCGGCAAATAATTTATGTATGGTATTTTACCACTATGTCAACAGATAGCGGTTCAGGTAAGTTAATGATAACGTACTTATTATGTGAATATGTTATAATAATTATTATTCGGATATGATGTGATTTGCAGATATTATACGACCACTTAATACTTCTAAGAAATGGAAAAGAATAAGACAATTATCACCTTTGGATGAATCATACCAAGGCTTCACTGTAAATTTAGAAACCCCAGAAATGGTGCAAGGTAAAACAATAGAAATAGTGCAGATATAAAAAGATAAGAAAAGAAAACGGGCAAGGAATGAAGATAATTACGTACAAAATATCAGAAAAATTAAGAGAAATAATGGCGAAGAATACAAGACAAAAAAATCAAAACTTGAGTGCCAAAATTTTTGAAAATAAGGATTGCTTTTGCTCAAAAAAATGTTTAGATCGCGTACAATATAATGAGAAGAAATCTAATTTTGATAATTTCTGGAAACTAAAAGATTTTGAAACCCAGAATTTATATCTGTGTACTACAGTTCGTCAACGATTAATAAAACAAAGGCGGCCCAGAACTTTTGAAAGACCTATGAGAAAATGCAGCTACAAGTATTTTCTGTCAAGAAATAATAAGTCAGAAGTGTTGGTTTGCAGGAACTTTTTTTTAGACACCTATAAAATTTCTGTAGGGCGGTTAACTCGTGCTCTGAATGCTGAAACATCTGAAACTGATCGTCGTGGGAAGATGCCTGGATCTTCGCGAAAAACAGATGAAATTAAGATAAAAGCTGTACGAGAACATATATTAAGTTTCCGAGCATATAAGAAACACTACACCAGAGCTCGTCACACTCCTGATCGAAAATATTTAAGTCCTGATTTAGATATTCGTAAAATATATAGACTGTATGTACAGAAATGTGAGGAAAATAACCAATCCTTTGTTAAGGAATGGATCTATAGAAAAATATTTAATACCGAATTTAACTTAAATTTCCATGCTCCTCAAAAAGATACATGCAAAAAATGCGATTGACTGAAGGAAAAAATCGAAGCATGCAATAATGAGGAAGAGAAATTACATCTTCGAGAAAGTCATGATGTACATTTACAAAATGCCGAACGAGCTAGGAACTGTCTAGCAGAGGACCAGAAAAAAGCAAAAAAAAATTCCAAGGAATATCATGCATTCTCATTTGATTTGCAAAAAGCACTTCCGTATTCTAAACTGTCTGTTTCGTTAGGCTATTATAAGCAAAATATGTACGTCTACAACTTGGGTTTTCATAATTTCCATGATGTCAATGTCAAGATATATGTATGGGATGAAACTACAGCTTCAAGAGGTGCACAGGAAGTAGCATCATGCATTTTAGCGCATATGGAGGATATAACTACTCAAAAACACGTAATAGCTTATAGTGATGCTTGTTCAGGCCAAAATAATAACATTAAAGTAGCATTGACATGGATGAAAATTGCTGAGTCATCAAATAATAATATTGAAACAGTAGACCACAAATTTTTGGCATCGGGCCATTCCTTTCTACCGAATGACCGTGATTTTGGGTTAATAGAAATGAAAATAAATATAGCAAACTACTTATACAACCCTAAGCATTATTATGAATTGATAGAAAAGTGTAGAAGAAGAAATACATTTTCGATAAAACAAATGTCGCAGCCGGATTTTATTTCAACCAGATCACGAGAAGAATCAATAACAAGAAGAGTAAAAAATACCGCGGGCGAATCTGTCTCTTGGTTGCAAATTCAATAGATGAGATTCTTGAAAAATGAACCTTATAAAATGTTCTATAAAACTTTCATAGATGATTCTGAATTTCACGTTTTGGATCTTTCACCTAAAAGAGGAAGACCGAAAATACGAGGGTGGTTCAGTAAGTACCCGTATTTGACGACAGAGGGCGTTCCTGAGGGAAGTTGGTGTTATCATCGTGTGCTGCCATCTATCGAACGACGGTAAAACAAATTTCAGACTAATTGATAGATTAGTTTTGATTTTGCAGCCATTCGAGTAAGACGTGTTTCGTGATTTTCGCTAAGATGAAAAAAGAGCAGTATCTTTCGGTAATTCGCTTTTTGTTTTTGGATGGAAAAAAATGCGAGGAGATAAAAGCAAAGTTGGATGCTGTTTATGGGGATACTTCGCCATCTATAACCACTGTTAGATATTGGTTCAACGAATTTAAACGTGGGCGAACATCCGTTTTTAATGAGGAGCGACCAGGACGTCCGGCAGACGTGGTTACCGAGGAAATCATTCAAAATGTCTACGACATGATTCCCGCTGATCGACGAACGAAAGTGCGCGAAGTAGCAGAGGCTGTAGGTGCGTCGACCGGAACGGCAATTAATATTTTACATGATAAGTTGGCGATGAAAAGTTATTCTCATAAAAGACTATAATTTTGACTCATATGTAAATTAAAATGTATTATTTGACATAGCTTTCACAGTAATGATAATCTTCAAAGAAGTGCTTGAAACATAATGACTTTTTACACCAACCACATTGTATTATTGCAACATTCTTACATCCTTCTACTTTGCAGTTGACATTACAAGATTCTCCAAAACTAAAATCAACAGGATTATCAGTTTTATCTGGTTTTGGAGTAATATAGCTGCTTTTATACCAGGAATATTTAAAAATATCCATATATCTCGGTGAAGAAAACTGGTTATGTACCAGCAATTGTAATGTTATAATGTTATTTCTTACATGTAAATTCAACTCATAATCCATCAGCATTACTTGATCTGAAAATTGCCTCACGAAATTGACGACTCTTCTTTCAATTTACAATAATAGCAAATAATAAATTATGGTGCCACTTCGAAAAATATGTTTAAAATTTAAAAAATCGAGCCTGCTTCAGGATTGTTAGGGGTACCCACACAGCATGAATTAATTCTAAATTAATTCATGATATAATAAAATTATTTCAGAATTAATTTTGTATTAATGCTATGTCCGCTTTTTAATTCCTTCAGAATTAATTCATAAAATAATTATAAAATAATTCCAAAAATATTGAGGAATCATTTCATAAAATAATTCTGTAATAACCTTCGAATTTTATATATATATATATATATACAGTCTGTCAAGTAAGAGCGTGGTCGTGTTAATTTATAAAAAAATTTATTTGATAAAACTTTCATATTTATATATACATTGTACACATTACAAACAATGATGCAATTCGGCCAATAATGTGTCCAGTCACCACCGGCGTCGATAATTGCCTGGCATCTCCGAGGCATGCTTTCTACTAATTTGACGGCGTATTCTAGTGGCAAGGGTCTCCAGATCCGACGTATTTCGTAAGACAACTGCTTCAAAGTATATGTGCGTCTTCCACGAAGCTTCCGTTTAATATATGCCCACACATTTTCAATAGGGTTTGCATCGGGCGACTGCGACGGCCAATCCAATGTAACGATGCCAGATTGAGTCTTCCACTAAGTACAGAGCTTGCTGCGGTGTTTAGGATCGTTGTCCTCCTACAGAATACAATCTTCATTTTTTGTGATGAACCATCGTTTGGTAGATGGCAGTAAAGTCTTTTTGTAGATTTTTATCATTTTCTCGGCATTAAGGTTGTCAGTAAAGAGATGCAAAGTGCCGAATCCCTGCTTTGAGAAGCAGTCCCAAAGATGCACCTTTATTCCATGTTTTACGGTCCGCTGAACAAGCCTATTGGTGGAAGTTGACCAGGCTCGCGTGAGGACAAAACGTGCCCATATAGAACATTCATCAGTAAAAATGACATTTTCAAAATCTCTATCAATATTCTCATGCGCCCAAGCGAGTCGCTTTGTCACATGTTTTTCAGTCAACAGAGGCTTCTTCATTGTGTTGCGCCATTTCAGATGATGAGTACGAAGATGGGTTCGGATAGTTTCGTAGGATATATCTAAACCTTTTGCCATAAATTTTGCTTGTCCTTGCCGCAGTGTTAAAGCAGGATTCCGCGAAAACAGATTCACTATTTTTTTTTCATGTTTTTTGTTCACTTTTCCTATCGAGCCACGTTCTGGTAAATCATCGACATTTGTAGCCACTTTATATCGCTGTATCCACTTCTGTACAAATGCCTTCAACTTTCTCATATATTTAGCAGCCGCTGATTGCGACATTTTAGGACCTTTCGGGTGAATGCAAAGGAACACAGCCTCGTAGCGCGACGCGTACTTAGCACTCATGGCGTTTAACGTGATTCTCTTTTAAAAGATCAACGACAACTAAATCTTTGTTAACAATGCATCAACGACAAAGCTTTCCTCTATCGGTTTGCGAAAGAATTAGAGCGAAATCTTTCATTACCTGTCGGTGAAGTCGACCACGCCCTCACTTGACAGACTGTATATATATATATATATATATATATATATATATATATATATATATATAACACATCGTTCAATAAGTCCCGAGACTAACGCAGAGATGGTGCTGGTAGTACCAAACTGGCCACGTTTCCATAGAGTGCGAACCTTTACATGAAACGCGTAAAAATTTCACGTCGATCGGATCACAGACAGCAGAGTTATCGAGGTTAGAGTAAAGTTACTTTGTAATTTGTTTGAAAAATGAAAAAAAGCGAGTTTCGCGTGTTGATAAAACATTGTTTTTTAATAGGTGAAGACACCGTAGAAGCCCAGCAATGGTTCGAAAAACATAACCCGGACTCCTCTCCATCCAAACCAACGATTTGTCGTTGGTATGCTGAGTTTAAACGTGGTCGTACGGGCACAAACGATGCGGAACGTTCGGGTAGGCCATTGGAAGTCGTTACACAGGAAAATGTGAGTGAATGTTGAAAATTGTAATGAAAAATCGCAAAGTGAAGGTCCGTGAGATTGCAGAAATAACACAGATATCATCTGGAAGCGTATTTACAATCCTTCATGAAAAATTGAGCATGAAAAAGGTTTTTTCCAAGTGGGTGCCGCGATTGCTTTCAGTGGAACAATAACA
Source organism: Chalcis sispes (assembly GCA_949987625.1). Lineage (NCBI taxonomy): Eukaryota > Metazoa > Arthropoda > Insecta > Hymenoptera > Chalcididae > Chalcis > Chalcis sispes. Next base: position 22,018,458 of record OX465099.1, read on the forward strand.
GCAGCGAGTCGACGATTCAGAGAGCTGTTTATCGCTATTTACTTGCAATAAAAAGGATTTCCTGCGTCGATACGTGACCATGGATGAAACATGGATACATTATTTCACTCCGGAGTCGAATCGGCAATCATCTGAGTGGCGCATGGCTGGTGAAAGCCGCCCAAAGCGTCCAAAAACGCAGCAGTCTGCTGGCAAAGTCATGGCGTCTTTTTTTTGGGATACACATGGCGTGATTTTCATTGACTACCTGAAAACAGGTAAATCGATCAACAGTGATTATTATATTTACTTGTTGGTACGTTTGAAGGAAGAGATCGCAGCAAAACGACCGCACATGAAGAAGTAAAAAATCCTCTTTCATCAAGACAATGCACCATGCCACAAGTCCATGAAAACAATGGCAAAATTAAACGAATTGGGCTTTGATTTGCTTCCCCACCCCCCCTATTTGCCAGATTTAGCCCCCAGCGACTACTGGCTCTTTGCTGATCTCAAAAAAATGGGAAACTTCTATCACCACTTTTTTTAGTATTATAAGAAAAAACTGGTCAATTTGGTCCTACAGTACAATCAACTTTGATAAAACGAAATAATGTGCATGTGGAAGCATCAAAATCTGAAAAATTAACTACAGGTGAGATTATTTTTATGTATAATAATGCAATAATATAAAAAAGTATTCTGTAGCCACATTTTATTTATTTCAGAGCACTTCAAAATTTGGTTAAAAGAAGTATTTTATCCAAATGTTGGTTCTCAATCTATTTTTTTACTTGATTCTTGGAGTGGACATTGTGATAGAGTTATAGAGGAAACGACGCCAACGAATAAAATTCTTAACTTCAAAAAAATTCCCACTGGAACGACAGGAAAGATCCAACCTCTTGATGTATATGGTTTTAGGGTTTGGAAAAATTTCGTGAGGCAATTTTCAGATGAACTAATGCTGATGGATTATGAGTTGAATGTACATGTAAGAAATAACATTATAACATTACAATCGCTGGTACGTAACCAGTTTTCTTCACCGAAATACACGGACATTTTTAAATATTCCTGGTATAAAAGCAGCTATATTACTCAAAAACCAGATAAAACTGATAATCCTGTTGATTTTAGTTTTGGAGAATCTTGTAATGTCAACTGCGAAGTAGAAGGATGTAAAAATGTTGCAATAATACGATGTGGTTGGTGTAGAAAGTCATTATGTTTCAAGCACTTCTTTGAAGATTATCATTACTGTGAAAACCATGTCAAATAATACATTTTAATTTACATATGAGTCAAAAATATAGTCTTTTATAAGAATAACTTTTAATAAAGTTCATTTGAAAACAATAAGACAACGTATTACATTAGATACTTATTTTTAGACGTGACCTTTTTCATCCCAGGTTTTAATTTGACAATTATTTCAAGAAGAAATGAGCGATAAACGCCGTTGTGGTCAGGGTCGAGGGTGGTAGCCTGCTCGTGGGTTGGTAAGGGTGTTTTTTAGGGATTCATTGGGTTAAGGGTACAATGGTCTGCTGTCATAAATTGCTTATTATGTAGGATATATTTATTTAAAAAAAAAAATTATCAAAAAACACGCTGGTGCCAGGTTAAGATGGATTAGCTTGCTTGTGGTTTGATAGGGGTAGTTTTTTGGATTTTGAACGTTTAGGGGTTAGGAGTAGCTTGGTTAGCTAATATAGTTCGCTTGTGATATGGGATATATTTAATAACAGAAAAAATAATTAATAAACATGCTGTGGCAGGGATTAGTTGGGTTAGCCTGCTTGTGGTTTGATAGGGGAGGTTTTTTGGGGTTGGGCGGGTTAGGGGTCAAAGGTCGGATTTCTGCGGACATAGCTCGCTTGTGATGTAGGATATATTTAGTTAAAAAAATAATAGATAAACATGCTGTGGCCAGGGTTGCGTGGGTTTACCTGCTTGTGGTTTGATAGGGGTGGTTTTTTGGGTTAGAGGTTAGGGGTAGCTTGGTTATCTAATATATTTCGCTTGTCATATGGTACATATAACAGAACAAATAATTAATAGACACACTGTGGCCGGGGTTAGGTGGGTTACGCTGCTTGTGATTTAGTAGAGGTGGTTTTTAGGGGTAACACACCCCCAAAAATTTTTTTCTTAAAAAACCCCAAGATACGTCAATTTTAATTTCTTATTTTCTCATCATAAATGCAGTTTTTAACCTACTCGACCTTATTTAACAGATTTTGAATCGCCAAATAGCAAAAAAAATAGAACTTTGACCCCTATAGAAAAAGGGGTTGCAACGCCTTGGTGTTTAAGTTATATCAGTAGAAGCGCCTATTTATAAGAAATATTTTGGCGTTGATTTTATTTGAAAATATTCATTAGATGCAGAGATATATTAAGGAAATGATTTTTCGAGGTGGTTTTCAAGGATGGATTTCACCCTTTGAAAGTGGATATCAGCCGATGAAAAGAAATACGTGTTAAATATTTTTTTGAATATTACAACATATCCAAAAATTATTAAAATCGGTGGGGTCGGATTGGGGTGGTTCCCTTGTTAGTGCAACAGTTAAATATTGATGATTCTGATCGCTAAATAGAATTTTATTATTAAATGAGAAATATTGATAACGATAATAATTTTCTATATAACATCGTTTATTTTGGATGAAGTTACTTTTGAATTGAATGGACATGATAACAGATATAATTTTGGATTCTATTCTGACTTTAATCCTCATTGGATGGTCGAAGCACATAACATACGCAATATCTTCAAAAACTAAATTTCTGACCAGGTATCTTAAATAGTACATTAATTGGTCCTTTTTTCATTAATCGTAATTTAAATGCTCAAAGTTATAAAACCGAAATTGTTACGAAATGAATTGCCATCAGAAATAAGACAAATATCTGGTAAAAATTTTGAGAACATTTGGTTTCAACAAGATGGCACCCCAGCCCATTACGGGAAAGACATTGTGAGATACCTAAATAAATCATTCCCTAATTAATGAATTAGTAGATAAGGAGAAATTGAATGGCCTCCGCGTTTGCCAAACTTGGCGTCACTTGATTACTTTTTTTGTAGATATTTGAAAGAAAGGGTTTGTTCAACCTAATCAAGAGACTTGAAAGAATTATGATAAAGAATCATTCAAGAGGTAGCACTTACTGATGCTCAATTGATCAGAATTGCAGTGGATCACTTTTATAAAAGAATAGCTTTCTGCCTAGCAGCTGATGGTGATGTTTTTAAACATATGCTGTAATGAGAATTCAGCATTTTAACGTGAGAGGCATGGGAACTCACATTAACCAAGCACCACGATATGAGAGGCAAGGGGATTCACGTTAATGAAGCGTCCCAATGGGACTATGTTTTCGCCACATCCACGTGGTTGGTCCTGGGTCATGCTGAGAGCGAATTTTCCGCTCTGTCCATTTGTAAAGTAAATAATAGGAGTTACTTTAAAAAAAAAAAACAAGTTTACATTCAAATAGCTTTAAAAAAAGACCTTTGAGTCGATGTCAAGAGCATCAGTTAATCGCGCGGTACGAAAACCTGTAACTTCCATTTGCAACATTTTTCATAATGCAATCTAGTTCAAGATTAATCATTAAAAACTAAATATGATCTTCAAATAACCTGGATCGGGGTAATTTCTATCCAATGTGTGACGGAGTGTCCATCACAGACGCCATTCATTTGTGACGTAGGCACCACGTCGTAGCCGATTTAGCTACGTGCACCCTGAGTGCCTTGCACAAAAATAATATATATATTAGCAATATGCTGCAGTCTCTCTCTCTCCCTCCACCTCCCCCCTCCCCCTCCCTATCTCCCTCCCTCCCTTACCGTCAGATGCCGGTACAAAAATATTGTGTGTATAATTCAAGATGATGATGCATCTATATTGAAATTCTATAACCTATGGTTAAAATCAGTGCGTGTCTTTCCATTAACCTATAAAGAACATTTTCTTGTATTTCTTGTATCTAATGTAAGAATTGTAAGAGGCAAGGGGACTCACATTAAAAAAGCACCCCATGGGGACATGCTTCTACTACGTCCACGTCGTTGTCCTCGGGTAACGCTAAAAGTAGAATAAACATTTTCATTAAAACAGATTTATTTTTAACGTATTTATCTACAGAATTTTAATTTGCAGAACACGATGTGTATTCCTCGAGAAATTCTAATTCGTAACGATTTTTGTACGCATTTTTAATTTTGTCGATTACAGCGACATCTGTCACAATCTAAAAAATGTTCCAAACAAAATTTCCATATTTCTCGACGCAGAATCAGAATCTGCAATATAAAATTGGGGTACCCATTTCAGATTAAGTTGAAACCGCTCCATACGGGAAATTAGAGGGGGGGGGGGTGGTCGATTGTAGTGTCATTGCATGTCCCCTATCCAGATTAACAAATTTTCCTTTTTTACCTTTTCATATGTGTAGTTGTTGAAATATTCACATCGGTACATTAAAACTGCTGATTATAGCGCCATCTATCACGCATCGAAAAAAATGTTCGGGATAAAACTTTTATATTTTTCGACGCAGAATCAGAATCTGTAATAAAAAATTGAGATTTCGATTTAAAATTCGCGATTTGCCCCTAAAATAACCTTCAAATTTGACCTCAAGGTTAACGCCAAGGTCAGCATTGGACGACCCCCTTCAACCCCTACAACTTTTGTCTGAAACATTTTTTGATATAATCATCTCCCTTTGAAGTTATTTCGACTGATAGATTAACACGGACGACCCTGTATACATATACATATATATATATATATATATATATATATATATATATATATATATATATATAGGGTGCGTACGGTATTTGAGGACATGCATAAATGTGACTATAACTTCGCGAATTTTTTTTTTTTTTTTTTTTTCCTTTTCAGATAAGAAATGGCGGACTGCAATATCACTCAAGAAATGAAGAGACATGCTGTCATCATCGCTATATGTGCGAACCATACAGATTTAGATATCTCTAATTTTCTTAATTGCGCCCGTTCATTCGTGCATAAGGTTCGCCGTGAATTGGAAGCATCAGGAGGCGATACAGAATTGGTTGCGAAACCCAAAAAGCACGAACAACGTTCTGACACTGTCTGATCTGCAGAATTTTTAGAGCAAGTGCAAGCGATCATAGACGAGGACCCTTCAAAATCAATGAGGGTCCTTGCAAGTGAGCTTCATGTTTCTGAGCGCCTTATTCGTAGAGTTGTCCACGAAGACCTTCGGTATAAGTCTTACGTGATGCGCAGAGAACAGTTCATGTCGGAACGAACACGGGAACAGAGAGCTCTCCGATCAAAACGTCTTCTAAACAAAATCAAACACCCTGAGGCGCCCAAAATGTTATGGTTTTTTTCCGACGAAAAAAATTTTGACCAAGATCAAAAGACCAATCGCAGAAACGACAGATGGCTATGTTCAAGTCCTACGGAGGTTCCTGTTGTTATGCACACAAAATTTCCAGCCACTGTTATGGTTTTAGGTGTTGTCAGCAACGAAGGACATGTTATGCCACCACACTTTTTTACTCAAGGACTTCGAGTGAACTCTGCTGCATACATCGAGGTTTTGGAGACGGTAGTGAAACCCTGGATGGACAATTTAAGCGGAGGCAAACCATACATTTTTCAAAAAGACTCTGCTCCTTCACATAAAGCGATGGCGACACAAGATTGGATGGCCGAAAATTTTCATGACCACATAACACCGAACCTATGGCCACCTAGCTCCCCAGACCTTAATCCTTTGGATTATTACGTGTGGGGCGTAGTTGTGCGTGAGACCAATAAGCGTCCTCATAACACCACTTCTTCGCTGAAGACTGCTATTAATGCCGTTATGGTCAATATGAACAAGGAGCATTTGATTCGGGCATGTAATTGATTCCGGACCCGGATCGAAGAGGTTATTGCTGCTAATGGCGATTTTATTGAATAACTTTATAGCTATATATTAATTTAACGTTGTATGAAAAATTCCTAAAATTTCATTGAATTTTATTAAAAATACAAGCTAATTAATTTTACTCTCAAGTTATCCTCAAATACCGTACGCACCCTGTATATATATATATGTATATATGTATATATAGGGTGTCCCATTTTAATCGCCCTACACGGATAACTTTGAAAATATGTCCTTTGGAAAAAAATATTTGAGTTAAAAGTTGTAGTATTTCAAGGGGAACATCTAATAGTGACCTTTACTGTGACCTGGACAATGACCTTCAAGGTCATTTAAAGGACGAGTTAGTTTTTTTTAAATGGAAATCCCTACTTTTAACCTCGGAAATAAAAAGAGCGGAAAATTTTACGTTCAAATACGACTATGACCTTGACCATGACCTTCAAGTTCATTCAAAGGCCAACAAGTTAGTTTTTTCAATTGGAAAACCCTACCTTTAAACGTAGAGATAGAAAGAGTGGAACATTTTACGACAGCTTATGATCTTGACCATGACCTTGAGGTCAAAGACATATTAAGGTCGTAATAATTATTGACGAACATCTCTGTTTCCATGCCGAAATTAATGAGTGCGAAAAAAGTGACGTTGAATTATGACCTTGGCCAGTTTAGTTTAGGGGACGACTCCTGCTCAGTTAAAGAAATTCCATTGTGTTCCAGCTGCTGAATCCTTTCAACCCCTGTTTCGCACCTTTAATTTTCTCCTACATAAAAACGAACCATGGCATCATGATCAGTCATAAGAAAACATAGGAATTTTTTTTTGTTATAAGGTCCATACGAAAATAGTTTTAATTTCAATAATTTTGATCTTTGTAATTAAGATTGTTTGAATTATTTTATCTGTGAACTTACATTTTTTTCCATTATGGCTGATTATACGCCACTGGAAAAAGTTAATATGTTTAAGGTTCTTGACGAGTGTCAAGACAATTACAGAACTGCAGAAAGGCGTTATGCAGAAAAATATTCCGACTCTCGACATTCAGATAGAAAGGTTATTAAGCGACTAGTGAGTAGAACTGAACAAGGGAATATGACATGAAAAAGGCGCAAAACTGGCTCTAGAGAGCATATTGTATTAGGTGTGTTGGCTTCGGTTGCTGATGATCCCCATATTTCTACTCCACAAATCAGTCGAACGCATGCAGTTCCAAAACCAACTACTAACTGCATTTTGAAAAATTTGAAATTCCATCCATACCATGTCCGCCTCACTCAGGGTCTTGAGATCGAAAATAACCAGCGGCGTTTAAATTTTTGTAGATAGGCATCTAATAGAATACGCCAAGATCCTTTCTATTTCGACAAATTCTTATTTACAGACGAGGCGAAATTTGATAATAAGGCATGTGTCAATCTCCATAATGCCCATTACTATTTCCAAGTCAATCCTTATTGGCAAAGAGATCATCGTGTCCAGAGACGGTGGTCATTGAATGTATGGGGAAATATAATAGGAAATAATGTGATGAGTCCATTTTTTTATAATAATAATTTTAATGGTTCTTTCTATTTTAATATTCTCTAAAATGAAGTACCACAATTGTAAGAGGACGTCCCATTAGCCTTGAGACAAATCATGTGGTTTCAACAAGATGGAGCACCAGCACACCGTACACTACCAGTTAAGACATTCTTGGATACCACATGTCCTAATCATTGGATTGGCATTGGCAGCCAAGTACATGAATGGCCAGCCAGATCACCAGATCTCATACCGATGGATTTTTTTCTGTTGGGTGTTGTAAAAGAGCAATTATTTGCGCAAGCTCCAACAACCACAGAGGACATGAAAAAAAGAATAAAGAGAGTTTTCGAATCTATCATGGTTAAAACATTAGAGAGGGTCCGTCTGAGTTTCTGCCAAAGAATAAATATGGGCATTCAAGAAAATGGACGACTAATTGAACATCTGTTTTAAGAGACGTCTGAACTGGCTGAGTTCTAAGAGTCTTCCCTTGACTGGTCGGACTCGTTGCCTTGCCTTGACAGGCTGGGTTCTAAGAATCTTCCTTTGACTGGGCGGACTCGTCGCCTTGCCTTGACTGGCTGGGTGCTATGAGTCTTCCCTTGACTGGTCGGATTCGTTGCCTTGCCTTGACTCGCTGGGTTCTAAGAATCTTCCCTTGACTGGGCGGCCGCGTTGCCTTACCTTGGTTGGCTGGGTGCTATGAGTCTTCCCTTGACTGGGCGGACTCGTTGCCTTGCCTTGACAGACTGGGTTCTAAGAATCTTCCCTTGACTGGGCGGACTCGTTGTCTTGCCGTGACTGACTGGGTACTATGAGTCTTCCCTTGACTGGGTGAACTCGTTGCCTTGACCTTGACTGGCTGCGTATTAACAGTGTTTCCTTAACTGGGTAGACTCCATACCTTGCCTTGACCGGCTAGGTATTGAGATACTTTCCTTAAATGGACGGACCCCATGTCTTGCCTCGTTCTAATTCCGGCGTTTAAATTACGGGTTTCTATTTGAAAAAACTAATTTGACCTTAAAATGACTTTGAAGGTCATGGTTAAGGTCATATTCGGGCGTAAAATTTTCCGCTCTTTTTATTTCCGGGGTCAAAAGTAGGGGTTCTTATTCGAAAAAACTAACTTGACCCTCAAATGACCTTGAAGGTCATTGTCAAGGTCACAGGAAAGGTCACTGTTGGATGTCCTCTTAGAAACCCTACAACTTTTATTTGAAATTTTTTTTTTTCAAAAGACTTATTTTCAGTGTTATTTGCGTGGAGCGATTAAAGTGGGACATTCTGCATATACACACGCACATGCACACGCACACGCACGCACACGCACGCACACACACACACACACACACACACACACACACACACACACACACACACACACACACACACACACACACGCACACACACACTTACACACCATCTTGTGTGGACGGCCCTGCTTCCTGGCCGGCGCAGCGGCCACGCGCTCGCTGATTGACGGTCTTGCGCTTGGGACCTGGTCTCCCTCCTGGTCGCTTGCTAGCGGGAAGGCGCTGTTGCATCGAGAGTACGGCTTGTCGTATTCTTATCCTCTTCCGCTGGAGAAGTCTCGGCAGTAACGTACTTCTTCATTTGACTCACTTGTACTGGACGGATTGTACAATCGTCTCCGAATGTGGTGTTCGTATGTATTACTGCCAAGAGCTTTACTGACCTTATAAGGTCCGCCGTATTTTGGAGCAAGGTTCTCTACTGCTTCTTGTGCGGTGAAAGAAAAGACTTTGTTTTTCTTTCACACCAGGTCGCCTTCCTTGAAAGAGCATCGTAATATCAAAGCTTGTCTCTCTTGTTCTCTCGTCACTAGTGCAGAGGCGCGTACGTGGAGCTCTTGCAGCTTCAGCATACGCTCTGTCCAGTTTAGCATAGCTTCCTCCTGTTGCGCTGCTGCGGAGGCTTCTCTCTGCCTCCACACTTCGTTGTTTGGTGGGGCAAGTTGGAGACCGTAGTTTAACACCGCCAGGCTCGCACCTACAGAACTTTTTTCGGCGGCGTTAAAGGCGACCACAACTTTGTTAGGTGTTTATCACAGCAATCGTGGGATCCCACGATTATCGTTTTAATGATCCGGTTGGCTTTTTCAATCGGATTGGCCTGCGGATGGTACGCCGGAGCGGTGGAGTGATCGATACTGTGCTTCTCTAGGTATCCATCGACCACTTTGTTCTTGAATCCTGTCCCATTATCGGACCGAAATACCTCTAGCGCCGTACCGAAGGATGACTTTCATCTCATCTCTCGAATGATCTAGTAATAGAATCAATGCGGGCCTCCGGATCCTGTGGCATAATAAGTTTAACTATTAATTGACGCCTGACATATCTTAAAATTTAAAATGTCGGCCGTTACAGCTGACGCTTGCATAGGCTTTCTACCTGTAAGCGTAAACGGCTATACTGCAAGAGCTCTCGTGGACTCCGCAGCAAGTTATAACTTCATTCGTAACATTTATGAGGTCTGTCCAAAAAGTATCTGACCTACCTTCATATCTCCGCTCTGGCGTTATTTTTCGTCATCGGGCAAGTAACATCGTTCAAAATTGTCCCGGTGTCCTTTAAGCAGTTTTTTCAAATTCAAGAACAACCGAAAGACACAAGAGGCTATATGTCGAGACTGTACGGAAGTTGGCGAATCAGTGAGATATTGTATTTCGTTAAAAACTGCTGCACAAGATTTGAAGAGTGCGCTGACGTCATGACGCTGCGCATAAACTATACATAGGTATCAGCGAGCAACCGATAGATTCGTGAGGCTTTACTGTTGACGTTTATGCTTTGCAGAGGCCGCTCGAACACTCTGGCGCATAGATATAATAACAGGTCGGATACTTTTCAGACAGACTTCATATATAGACACTTGAGTGCAGTGCAAAGAAGTGACAGTTTCCGTGTAAACTGATAAGAGATACACTTTTATGGCAGCGCGCAAAGAATCTACATAATCACTTACTATCGATTGATATACGAGTGAAGTTAATTTTTTCGTGTGTCAAGATTTAGGACCTGAATGAACTTTGGACGCGTATGCCTTGCACGCGAAAATAGTGCGACATGCACTCTTCCCCTCCGAACTTCTTTAACGAGGTACAACACGAGTTCCCATAAGAACTCGCGAGTCATTTCGAAAACGTGATTCGTGAATTTGCAGATATATTCTTTTAAAACGGATCGTTAAAACAAACGCGATATGCAGTGCACGATATTTTGCTTACTAACGATAAGCGCTTCAAGCTCGCACCGTATTTAGTACTCGCAGATATTTGGCCGAAAAGAAAAGGCAATCGAAACGCAAGTGAAAGAGATGCTAGCTGACAGACTAATCGAACCCTCATTCTCGCAATATTGTTCACCGATTGTTATGACGAAAAAGTAACATGACAGCTCAAGATTCTGGATAAATTATCGTCGACTTAACGCTATCACGATGGATACAACGCAAAACCTTCCTATTATTCAAGAAGTAATTAAGGACATTGGAACTTCTAAAGTAAATACAACTTTAGCTTTAAAAAGCAGTTACTGGAAAATAACGATGACAGATCGCGCGAAGTCATGTACTGCATTTGCGATGCCCAATGGAGGATTATAGTGTCGGGTTATGAACTTCGGTTTGAAAAATGCTTCAGCTTGCTTTAGCAACTTGATTACTCAAGAAGTCCTGAGCGAGTTTATAAACACATTTGTGCGATCTTATCTGGATGATTTTATCGTTTATTCATCCTCGTAAAAAGAGCACGTGACACACTTAAGACGCGTATTCGAGCGCCTTCGAATCTATGGTCTTACGTGCGCATTAAAATATATTTTTGGGAAGACCCATATCGAATTTCTCAAATATGCAATATCGAGTGATGGTAACAAAACTAAAAACGAACGTAATCATGCGATTCTTGAAACTTCACCGCCGAAGAATCGAAAAGAACTTCGCCAATTTCTCGGCATATGCAGCTGGTTACACGAATGTGCCACACTTTGTACAACTCGCTTCGCTATTTACAAACTCGTTATCAAGTACAGTCTGTCAAGTAAGAGCGTGGTCGTGTTAATTTATAAAAAAATTTATTTGATGAAACTTTCATATTTATATATACATTGCACACATTACAAACAATGATGCAATTCGGTCAATAATGTGTCCAGTCACCACCGGCGTCGACAATTGCCTGGCATCTCCGTGGTATGCTTTCTACTAATTTGACGGCGTATTCTAGTGGCAAGGATCTCCAGATCCGACGAATTTCGTAAGACAACTGCTTCAAAGTGTATGTGCGTCTTCCACGAAGCTTCCGTTTAATATATGCCCACACATTTTCAATAGGGTTTGCATCGGGCGACTGCGACGGCCAATCCAATGTAACGATGCCAGATTGAGTCTTCCACTGAGTACAGAGCTTGCTGCGGTGTTTAGGATCGTCGTCCTCCTGCAGAATCCAATCTTCATTTTTTGTGATGAACCATCGTTTGGCAGATGGCAGTAAAGCCTTTTTGTAGATTTTTATCATTTTCTCGGCATTTAGGTTGTCAGTAAAGAGGTGCAAAGTGCCGAATTCCTGCTTTGAGAAGCAGCCCCAAAGATGCACCTTTATTCCATGTTTTACGGTCCGCTGAACAAGCCTATTGGTGGAAGTTGACCAGGGTCCCGTGAGGACAGAACGTGCCCATATAGAACATTCATCAGTAAAAATGACATTTTCAAAATCTCTATCAATATTCTCATGCGCCCAAGCGAGTCGCTTTGTCACATGTTTTTCAGTCAACAGAGGCTTCTTCATTGTGTTGCGCCATTTCAGATGATGAGTACGAAGATGGGTTCGGATAGTTTCGTAGGATATATCTAAACCTTTTGCCATTAATTTTGCTTGTTCTTGCCGCAGTGTTAAAGCAGGATTCCGCGAAAACAGATTCACTATTCTTTTTTCATCTTTTTTGTTCACTTTTCCTATCGAGCCACGTTCTGGTAAATCATCGACATTTGTAGCCACTTTATATCGCTGTATCCACTTCTGTACAAATGCTTTCGACTTTCTCATATATTTAGCAGCCGCTGATTGCGACATTTTGAGACCTTTCGGGTGGATGCAAAGGAACACAGCCTCGTAGCGCGACGCGTACTTAGCACTCATGGCGTTTAACGTGATTCTCTTTCGAAAGATCAACGACAACTGAATCTTTGTTGACAATGCATCAAGGACAAAGCTTCCTTCTATCGGCTCGCGAAAGAATTAGAGCGGAATCTTTCATTACCTGTCGGTGAAGTCGACCACACTCTTACTTGACAGACTGTAATAACGCATAGCGATGGTTAAAGAACACGCAAAGGCTTTCGACAACATTAAAGCAGCTTTTGCTACACCATTAGCTGTTCGTAAATTTTATTTTACAAATCGACGCTAGTGCAATTGGCATGGAAGCCGTACTTTATCAATTTAAAGATAACGGCGAGCATCGTGTCATTGCATATGCCTCGGCAAAATTTACACGTGCGGAACAACGTTACCACAGCAACGGGTAGGATATGGGCACTACGAGAATTTGAAAAATGCGCAGCTTTATTTTCACAGTCGAGTATGTCGCAAAGAAGCACAATGAACTCCTGGACACGCGACTCTGGCAGCGAGATTTACAAAGATTAAGATGAAGAGAAGCAGGTCGGATACTTTTTGGACACACTTCTTACATTTATACTAATTTAGAATCCCGATACACACCCGATAAACCGCTCCAACCTCAGCCTTTTCCTAAATATGACTACGGTGTGAGATTTTTTCTAAAAGTCCACAGCCTGGGTATGATAGTATATAGATCGTATTCTTTCTAACTGAACCCGTGCTTCCACGTAAACTCAATAGACGTAAAGCTGTGCTAAAGCTGACGGTCTATTGAGAAGATACGGTTGGCATATCTACCCATACGTTTAAGTCGGCACCGTAAGAAGATCCGAGACTATGCTTAAGTTGGGAGCTTTTTTATGGTAAGCGTTCGTGACTTTCCGTTCGTAGACACTTACAGCGGTGAAGAGGTGAGGCTGTGCTAAAGCTACTCGTTTTCGCGTGTCTAATCTCGGTCTACGAGTACTTCTAACCCCGAAATCAATAAAATATACAATACTAATTGCATGGTAAGAACTAATAGAAGGATTTAAAACAATCCAGGGACTATAATCATACGTTTGTTGGATTGTCCCAAAAGGAGTAATAAAAAAAAGCGAATAAAATATTTTAGATCCCCTCTGCCCTCAGAGGAAAGCTGCATCGCGAATAGTATATAAGGGACGGAAAAACAAGAATTTTAACTTAGTACCGTAGCCAATTTCGCAGAAGAAATGCCACGAAAAGCCACCCGCATTATTATCCCTTTTGATAGACGCTAACGGCAAAAATTAACCCGCGAATTAAATCGCGAGTTTCGAAAGGATCGCGTCGAGTTATAATCTGCGAACTCTCATATAATAACATAATTGATTGTACGAAAAAAATATTTTAATTAAAAATATAATAATTTGTTGAATGTAATTGATCGTGTGTAAAAATATTATTAGTCGCATAAAATTAAAATTAAATAAATTTTTTATCTATTATGTAATACAATTTAATGTACAAAATATGAAACTCATTAAAAAAAGAAATACTTGACAATTTTTTTTGATTCAACAAATTTCGGTAGGTCCATTTAGATGATACATAAGGCTCTGAAAATAATTTAACTTAGTAGCCATAGCTTTAGCAACAATTGAGGAAAAAAGTAAGATATAAGTTTTTGTAAATGTGAATAACCCATGAAACTGTATTTGTCAAAAGAACGACAACTTTATTATTAAGGGGGGGGGAGGGGGGTAAAGTTTGTTTGTTAAAAAAAAGGGGGATTTTCAATAATTTTTTTATAACGTATTGTTATTATAGATTTATTTTAAAAATTAGTATGTTATAATACAACATTTCAAAAAAATTAAGAAAAATTTTGGTACAAAAATATAAAGAAATAACGGATTTATTGCAGTTCTCCGCTGGTGCCTCGAAAACATTTTTCTTTGCGGTGACCGCGATTTCTCAGTACTGGATTATCTAAAATCAAAAAAACGAATTGTTTTGATTAGTTAATTAGTTTCTCTCTTGAATGACGCCGAGTTTTTTTTATTTTATCCATTTTTTAATTTTTTGCATCATTTTAAAGTTGAAATGTTGATTTTTTGACAATAAAATCGACCTATTTGGTATTGTAAGATTGACACTAATCGAAAAATTCAAAAACACTCGACGCCACTTGATAGTTATTTGTATGTAGAATATGTGTACAAATTTTTAAAACGATCGGTTCAGTAGTTTTTTCGGGATGGTGGTCACCGACTTAAAAAATTACATGTTTGGGAAAATCGATTTAAAGTTTCTTATACTCACAAATCGAGCATAAGGGCCGGTCGCTTCAAACGCTGTATCTTCATTAGTTTTGCTCCGATTTACTTGGAATTTTGACACAATACTCTCGACATGTTGTGCATTCAGATTAAAAAAAAAAAAAAAATGCAAAATAAATTTTAAAACCTTCCCCCCCCTCCCCCCTTAAGGTTTTATTATTTTTATTCTTGTGAAAAAATGTTGATATTTTGCAAGTTTCAAAATGTATTGTAACACATCGTTCAATAAGTCCCGAGACTAACCCAGAGATGGTGCTAGTAGTACCAAACTGGCCACGTTTCCATAGAGTGCGAACCTTTACATGAAACGTGTAAAAATTTCACGTCGATCGGATCACAGACAGCAGAGTTATCGAGGTTAGAGTAAAGTCACTTTGTAATTTGTTTGAAAAATGGGAAAAGCGAGTTTCGCGTGTTGATAAAACATTGTTTTTTAAACCGGTGAAAACACCGTAGAAGCCCAGCAATGGCTTGAAAAACATTACCCGGACTCCTCTCCATCCAAACCAACGATTTGTCGTTGGTATGCTAAGTTTAAACGGGGTCGTACGGACACAAACGATGCGGAACGTTCGGGTAGGCCATTGGAAGCCGTTACACAGGAAAATGTGAGTGAAGTGTTAAAAATTGTAATGAAAAATCGCAAAGTGAAGGTCCGTGAGATTGCAGAAATGACACAGATATCATCTGAAAGCGTATTTACAATCCTTCATGAAAAATTGAGCATGAAAAAGGTTTTTTCCAAGTGGGTGCCGCTATTGCTTTCAGTGGAACAAAAACAGCAGCGAGTCAACGATTCAGAGAGCTGTTTATCGCTATTTACTCGCAATAAAAAGGATTTCCTGCGTCGATACGTGACCATGGATGAAACATTGATACATCATTTCACTCCGGAGTCGAAATGGCAATCATCTGAGTGGCGCATGGCTGGCAAAAGCCGCCCAAAGCGTCCAAAAACGCAGCAGTCTGCTGGCAAAGTCATGGCGTCTGTTTTTTGGGATACACATGGCGTGATTTTCATTGACTATCTGGAAAAAGGTAAATCGATCAACAGTGATTATTATATTGACTTGTTGGTACGTTTGAAGGAAGAGATCGCAGCAAAACGACCGCACATGAAGAAGAAAAAAATCGTTTTTCACCAAGACAATGCACCATGCCACAAGTCCATGAAAACAATGGCAAAATTGAACGATTTGGGCTTTGATTTGCTTCCCCACCCCCCGTATTCGTCAGATTTAGCCCCCAGAGACTACTGGCTCTTTGCTGATCTCAAAAAAATGCTTCAAGGAAAAAAATTTGGCTCGAATGAGGAGGTCATTGCCGAAACTGAAGCCTATTTTGAAGCAAAGGATAAATCCTTCTATAAACATGGTATAGAAATGTTGGTAAGGCGTTGGAAAGATTGTATCACTCTAAAAAGAGATTATATTGATGAATAAAAATGATTTTTGAAAAAAAATGTTATTTTCGTTGTTAGTCTCGGGACTTATTGAACGATGTGTTAGATTAAAAATGTACCTGATGTACAGTTTTATATATAGTTTTTAAAGTAATAATTATACCTCTTCCTAAAAAATGATTAATAATATTTTACAGAAGTCACAATAAATTTTTAAGATTTAATAATTTGAATTCGAGCTTTTATTAAATGTTAAAATATTGTATATTATCTAAAATTTTATGAAGTAAAACTATACCTACTATCAATGAGGTTTTAAGCTTTTCACGAGAAGAATTTGTCATTAACTTTTTAAATCAGTGTTTCATTGTACATTTGATTCTATGTTTGAACATTGTAGTTCATTTCTTCAGGACTGATCTGAAAAGTGTAATCAAGATCAAATTCACCTTATCTAGGTAGGTGATCCTTCCGTACTCTGCAACGTTTGTTAAAAATATATTTCTGTACCTAGCGTACTGGAATTATTTGTATTTGATAATTTCACTGAGCTACTCTAGATTTATTCATATGTCTACGTGCGTGCGCGCACTTATCTAAGTAAAAAAATATATAAAATTGTTTAAAATTATGGTCAGATTTATTATATCTTGAGAAAAAAGAGTAAATTACAAGATTTACTGAATAATATTTGAATTTATGCAAGTTTTTATCATTACATGTTTATTAGTGGTATAGTATAGTATATTGTACTTGGTATTACTGTCAAAATGCAATAAATCAGTAATATAAAATTTCTATAAATTGTTGTTAAAATTTTAATTTTACTAATGTTAATTTAAGAAATTAATAAAATTATTGCTTTTTAAAATTAAAATAATTATGAAAATTATACATTCATTCTTGTTATAGGTGGCAGAATTTGCGGTTTACAAGATGCAGTGTGGGATGCGGCACAAACAATTTGTAACACATGTGGTTTAACGGGAGCAAATATTAAATGCATTAAAAGAGGATGCAAATCTGTTACACATTATTGCTGTGCTGTGTCATCTGGATGGCATTTGGACATAGATCAGTATATACCTAATTGTAACAATCACAAAATAGTTTGAATTTTTCATAAAAAATTGTTCACGAAATGAGTTCATTAAAATTTCAGTTATATAATTCAAAACATTGATTTTTTTTATTTATATTTGAAAATAAAATAGTTTTGTAACATTTTTCAATTGTTAATAAATCGATAATAGTTTACTAAAATAAATTACTGAAATAATAATATAATAATAATAATTATTATTGTTGTGTAATGAAGTAACATTAAATAGAGAAGATCTTAAACAAAGGTAAAAATCAATGCCTTTTTTGATATTTTATTTTTTATTAATATAGGAATTTATCATTCTAAAAAGATTTTTGTTTTCTAAAAGAAAATTATTTTATTTTAATAAAGAAATTTCACTTTTCTTTATCTATTTTTTTTTTTTTTTTTTTTTTTTTTTTGCAATGTCAAAGAATATTATTAAATATGTTTTTTTCCTTTTTTTTATTTGATTTAAATATTTACAGTAACGATCCTTTTTCTCTTTCTTTTTTCTAAACTTTTTTAAACTTTCGATAATATACATACACGTGAATTTTAAAGCCGATCAAAAATCTAATGTTTCGTCGTGTTTGACTCATTTCTTTTCGACCAACGGCTATACACTCGCAGATGGTCAGTAGATGTAAGTAAAGGTGCCCTTCTGTCTTGATTGTAGCAGGTTTATTGACGCGTATATTTCACTCCGCAGATGGTCGTTCCTTGTCTAACGTTGGAGTTGGCAATATAATGTCTATTAGTGTGTTTTCTCCTCGCGTTCGACTTGCAAATTTTTATTTATGTTTTCGTATGGCGATACATGTTTTCTGTTGCTTTTCTTAAGTTACTGTTCGACGACTGGTTGATGGTCGATAAAAGGTCTATACATTTGTGTATATGGAACTCTGCTTTATCCAAACTTTCTTACTACTTTTATCCATCTTGACTTTAGCTGAATAATTTCAATATGATTTAACTTTTCTGACAAAAAGAAATTCGTTTTCGATCTGAAATAATACTTTTAGCAAAAAATTATTTTACTAACAAGGAAATCCCCCAACCCGAATTCTCTGATTTTATTGAAACTTTGATATTTTGTAGAGCATCGAAAAATAAGAGACACGTATTTTTATCTGCCAATATTCACTTTAAGGGGATGAAAACTACCCTGAAGTTCACCCCCAAAATCACATTTCTTTAAATATCTCCGGTTTAATTCAATATTTTTCAACGAAACAAAATGAAAAATATTCGTCTCAAAAAATGTAACGAATGCTCATAGGTCTTATTTTCAAAAGTTGCAATTTCTAAATTTTATAGGGGTAAAACTGTATTTAAGAATTTTTTTCCTGCTAAAATTTAGGTAAACGTCAAAAAAATATAAAAAATATTTTTGTCGCCATAAAATAATAAAAATCAGTAGATGTGTTTTGGTATTTTTGCCTGATTTTATTTCGAGGATGAACTATTCCTGAATCACATTCAAACCACATGGAGATTTTTTGATAGATAAATTAGCTAATTTTTTCATAATTTATGGCTTATCGAAAATTACGAAGCACTTAGTATTATTGTATTCTACAATGAAAAATGTTAAAGAGATTGAAACTACCTCTGAAGTTCACTCCCCCCTCCCTCCCCCAATCACATCTTCTTGAACATCTCCGGTTCTATTCAATATTTTTGGATAAAACAAAAACGAAAAAATTTATCTCAAAAAATTCAATGAAAACTCAGATACAGACCAAAGGCTTGACCATCTTGAAAAATTAAAACACTAGCTCTTAACCCCCTTATTCAACAAATTATAAATCGCAAACAGGCCGAAGGCCCGACTTTTGTCAAAATTTTAAATACAAACTCTTAAACCTTTAACTCAACACATCATAAACCACAGACAGGTCTTACTCTTTTCAAAAAATTTTAAACACACTCTCTTAATCCCCTAACCCCTCTCCCCAATCCAGTTTTCAACCTTTTGAACAACGCGTCCAAAATTGCAGACAGGTCAAAAGCCTTGGTTTTGAACCAAGCAAATCCAAACTTCTGAACCTGTAAACGGAGAAACTTGATTTCATGAAGCATTTTTATTGACCATATTTTTCAATATGAGATTATAATCAAATGTTTTTCTTCATCAAAGTAACGATTAGTACCTTCTTATTATATTTCATAGAAATAGTTTTTTTTTTTCAAACACAGTTACATACATAGTTTAGTTTATTAGAATATTGTATAGTTAGTTAAATTTTGTTTATAAAGTTTTTGTTGTTAAATAGAAAATTGTCATTCAAAATCGGACTTGTATTGATTTCACCTCAATAACAAATCCATGCTCAGACACAATCGATCATCAATTTCTAGGCGCTCTTAGAAATTGTAAATCGATCAAAATCAATAAAATATTCGTATAATTAGCAGCGAGGTGCGCGTCGTTACATGGCGCCTGAACAGATTTTTTTAAATTGAGGGGAATTGATATAGATTCAATTTTTTGTTTTTTTTTTTGTTTTTTGAAGAAGAACGGTTTATGGAAAATACGACAAGAAAAATAGCAATATTGGGGATGTATCA
Organism: Chalcis sispes; assembly: GCA_949987625.1. Lineage (NCBI taxonomy): Eukaryota > Metazoa > Arthropoda > Insecta > Hymenoptera > Chalcididae > Chalcis > Chalcis sispes. The sequence goes on from OX465099.1 coordinate 22,038,435, forward strand.
ATTAAGTAAAAACGAGTTAATAATAGAATTAAACGAGCGGAATATTTGCATGAAAAAAAATTTTTCGGTAAGACAGCGGCTACTAAAATTTATCAAAGCAAATCCAGAATTATTTACACATAAATTTCCGGATCCAGCCTCGTATAACGAGGATAAAGATCGCACGAGAGGTTTAGTGAAACTCGATGAAATGTCAGACAGCAATACTTCAGCACCGAATCGCGATAAGGCAACACATTTTGATGCAATCGATATTTTAAATGTACTAGACGCAATGCGTAAATGGAATTTTTATTTTAACGGTAGAGTTTTATACGGTTTTTTTAGAGAGGTTGCATGAATTAAATTCCTATGGTTTTCTGATATTAAAAGGTTTTCCAGAATTTTTAAGAGGCTACGAACAGTTTAATACTTTAAACGCTTTAAAAGAAAACACATGACAATTTTATTTATCGCCCGGCGAATTAAGACATTTGGAAAAACAAATTAACGATAGAATGCAAGAAGAAAACGAACCGATTCGAGTGTATGTTATAGCGTTGTCGACACTAATGTGCCGGCGAGGAGATTACAAAATGGATTAACAATTAGACATTTTATATTATAATATAAGGCCGGAAAGTTGATTATTGATCAAAAGAACGGAATTAAAAAATTCACGCGAATTAATATAAAGACTAGAGGAATTACAGGAAACGAAAGCACAAATCAATAAGATAAAGAGAGATATGTCTTCACTATTCTCCTACAACAAACTTCCTGATCGCAGCGTAATGTTTTTTTTTAGGATGGGATGTTGCTGGCGATGTAAGCGGCGCGGGCATGATAGATTTCAATTTAGAAATGGGCCGAAAACATTTTGTTTATTTTGTGGTCGCGACAGCGTGCTTTGGCGAGATTGTAATTGCCCGAAGCCAGAAAAGTCGAATCGGGCCGGTCTCGCAGACGAAAGAGGCTGGCCTGTAGCGAACGCGAGAGAAAATGCGAAGAGGACATTTGCAGAGATAACAATCAGAAGAATAGGAGCAACAGTGCAAATAGCAAATACGCAGAACTATATAAAAATTACGGTTAGGAAGTTAAATCCGAAGTTAAAATAGCGGTATTGGCCGATGGAACGGTATCAGAGCTGGGAAGCCAGTATGCAGGCAATTTTATGGTAAATGGGTGCACAATCAAACATACATTTTTAGAAATGCCAAAGGTGAGCCACGATATGCTTCTTGGCATGGATGCACTTCTGAAAACTGATATAAAAGTTACAATATGTGGCATCGATAGCTCGACACAATGAAGAAGAATGCGAGCAGAGGTATGCAGCATAGAAAAATCGGAAGGTTTATTTAAATTAACAAACGGGCAGAAAAATAAACTCGAGGAGTTAATCAAGAGCAATGCGATAATTTGAAGCAATGAAAGGATCGACACGGGTATTAAAATAAGAGATAGTGGTACACGACCCTACATCGACAAAACAAAAATATAGACCGCGGAATCCAGCAATGCAGGCAATAATTAAAGAAGATATTGATAAAATGCTTGTAAACGGAGTAATAAGACCGTCAAAAAGTCCGTGGAATTCACAAGTAGGAATAGTGAAGAAAAATGACGGAAAACCGCGTTTCTGTACAGATTTCAGAAAATTAAATGAAGTTACGAAGAAGAATGCGTACCTTTTGCCATATATAAATACGACTCTTAATAAATTAAGAGAAGCGAAATTCTTACCGACGATAGACTTAAAAAATAGATATTGGCAGGTAGAACTAACAGAGCAAAGTAAACAGCTCGTAGTATTTACAGCGCCGAGTGCAGGTTTCTTTAAATTTAACATAATGCCGATCGGGCTTCACTCTACCGGAGCAACATTTGTTGCTTTCAGAGGTTACTCGACAAAGTAATCACGTCGGATATCGCTCAAAACGTATTTGTATATTTGGATGATACCTTAATCTAAAACCAAATGCAGAAAAATGTCACTTTGGAAGAAGGCAATTAAAATATTTATACGTTATAGATGAAAATGGAGTCCGGATAAAGTCGCCGTGATAAAAAATTTGTCAGCTCCTACGAATGCAATGTAAGTTAGGCAATTTATAGGACTGTTATCGTGTTATCAACATTTCGTTAAAAACGCAACACGCATAACAGCACCAATACAAAAATTAACAAGGAAAAATGCAGACTAAAAGCACCAGTGCTGGCATATCCAGACTGGAACGAATTATAACAAATGAATGCAAGTACGGAAGATTCAGAGTAGCGCTAATGCAAGAGGGCGAAGATAGGCCAGAAAATGTAATAGCTTACGCAAACCGAACGTTATCACCGACCGAGAAAAAGTATTCGGCAACCGAATTGGAATGTCTAGCCGTAAAATGGGGCAAACGGAATATGCGTGATTATTTAAAAGAATACCACTTCATAGTGCCAACAGCTCATCAGTCATTAAAAAGGTTGAATCAAATCGACAATCCATCCAGCCGCTTAGCAAGATGAGCTATGGAACTACGACAATGAGACTTCGTAATAAAATATCACAGAGATGTGATAATTTTTTAGCGGACAAACTGTCAAGATCGCCGTTAAAAAATTGTGCGATAAAAAAATCGGATAATGGCAATTAGTACACGAGGAAAATGAAGGAAGTACAGCAAAATTCACAAGAAAACGCCGACTTTTGTGTGAAATATAATAGGTTATTTAAAAAAGTATTACACATGCTGGATTTTAACGACTTTCATCCTGGAGAGCAATGGAAGATTCGCGTGCGAAAAGAAAAGCAAGCGCGAATGTTAAGCGAGACACGCGATGATGCAACCGCAGGACATCTGGGTGTCATGAAAGCGCTATGTAGAGAATCACGAAAAATTATGTAAATACTTGTCCAAGCTGTCGAAAATACAAAGCAACGAAGCAAACGACGGCAGGTTCAATGCACGCAATAAGAATCGGGCAACTATGGGAGATCATAGCTGTTGACTTTGTAGCCTCGTCGCAAACAGCAGAAATACATGGCTATAGTAATGCAGGAAAAATTAACTAAGTGGATAGAGTTACAACCACTCAAAAAAGCAACGAACGTCGCGATTATAAAGGTGGTAAAAAGCGAAGTAGTTCTAAGACACGGTATGCCAGAAGCAATAATACTTGATAACGGCAGATATGGAATATAATTTGGAATATAATTCATTGGAAAAGAATTCCACGAACATTTACAAGAAGCTAAGATAGAACACAGAACAATACCTCTATACACCGCAATGTAATTCGGTAGAACGAGAGAATAGAGTAATTAAATCTATGGCAGCTTAAAATGTAAAGCAGCTACATAAAATGTGAAAAATAAGCTTCGCGTATAATACGGAGCAGAGCAAGTCGACAAGATTCATACTCGCGTACCTCAACTGTGGGCGAGAATTCAAAATGCCCGGCAGCTTAACACGAGATATTGTCACGAAAAACGAAACGAAGCCAAGTACGAGAATTTAAAATATTAAAAGCATTAGAAGTAGCGAAACAATCAATTGAGCAACATTTTCAGAAGTAACAAAAATATTACAATCTACGGAGAATAAATTAGAAACCACACGTAGAAGACAACGTACTCATACGGTCGCACATATTATCAAGTAAAGACGCCAACATAAATGCGAAGTTTGAGAATAAATACGACGGGATGTATAAAATTATTAAACAAATATCACCAGTAATATTTAATTTAAAATCGGAAAGGGGGAAATATATCAAGCATATGCATGTACGGGAATTTAAATCCTTCCATAATTTAAATGATAAGCAAGAGGACACCAAAATCGCTAATATGGACAACCCGAAAGCTCAAAGAAGACATTTCAGGCAAATCCACGCACCATGCAGGTAGAGCATCCGCACGAGCAATGATGCTAGACAGGGTTTTTCACGTCGAAACAAGAACATAGATGTATGGGAGACAAATAGGTATGCTAATAAACACTGGAATCGAGCTAGAATATAACGATAAAAGTGTCAAAACCAACGCAACGTGTCGAAAATGCAAGCAATCAAAAAATACGTGTCAAAAATTTCCTTTGATATTTATGTACATCGGCATAGCTGCGCTGCAATTTTCCTATTGGTTGGAAAACTCGGGAGAGAACAAGTTTTTCGCCCCCTTCCCCTCTTCACGGCAGGTCTCTGGGTCCGAGGAAAGGTGAGAGCGAGGGAAGCTCTTCCGGGGTATGCCTTCTTTATGGTGTAATGAGAAAGTGAGAGGGAGAGATATCACCTTTTTACAAAAAGTAATTTGATTCTTACAACTAATATTATAAACAATAGTGACGAGCATTTCGTCACGCATACATTCATACATGCAAGCACACAGGCACATTATGAGAACACCGAGTATAAGCCCCCACCGGGCACGCGAAACTCGATAGCGCTAAGCGTAAACCCCCACCAGGCGCGCTCACAGACATATACTACTAGAGCGTCGGCGGCTGGAGCAGGAGACCTCACTACGCGCACGCAGCGAACAAAAGTAGCATGCCATTGCACGATTTCTCAATTCGTTTGATGGCAGTCGCACCTGAAAGAGCACATTTGCGCTCGGCATCGCCAAGGCAGGTTCTCTTTCGTTTCAAGGCTCTCTTCGAAACGAGACAAACCGACGATAGCTGAGCGCTCCTAAGCTACCGTTATATGAGACAAGAATCGAAGCTAAGCGGGCGCTCTCGCTAGGCAGAGATACTGTCTTAAATCTACTTGAGACGATTTCCAGGCGCTCTTCGAAATTGTCAAGAGTATTTACACTGCATGTCGCTGAACTACAAGTTCGCCCGCACGTTCTCATCTTGATTTCGGCGCTACGAGAGGCACCTCGTTTGTCAAAATAAACACGTTCGTTGACACGTTTACATTCTGCGCTCGGGTCATCGTGCAAATACTTAATTCACGCCAATTTTAAGCGTTATGTTATTTTGATTTATGTTTTAGCGGCATATTAAATATTTCTTTGTTCGTTTTTTTTTTTTTTTTTTTTTTTTATTTTATTTTGTTTTAGAATTAATACAACGAAGAAGCGGCCAGAAGGCGTAAAACATTAGGAGTTTGTTTTGATTAGATTATAAGATAGGTTAGAATTTTTTTTGTTAGATTAGTTTTTTTATTTGTTGTAAATTTTTGTCAAGTTTAATTTAATTTTCTTTTTTTTGTTTTGTTGTCATCAAATATAAAAGTAGATTTAAAAATTGAATCTTTATCATTTATTATCTAAAACCGTACCTGAATGGAAGCCATATCCTAATTCTACGCGTTATTATGTTTTATTTTTGTTTAATTTTTTTACGTTTATTCGTCAAATTCACAATATTATTATGGGCAAAGAAGAACAAATAACTTTTTTATTGTAACCTTTTTTGGTTCTGTTTTATTTGCAAATAAGATAAACTCAAACGAGCACAAAGGTCGAGAAGAGACTGACCCTCCACAGTCATGCCAGTGCGAGTTGTGATATCGTGAGTAGAGGGACGAGGTAAATCCTTTTCATACAATTATATTTTATATTTGTTTATTTATTTATTAATCTATTTATTTATAATTTATTGTGTTGCGGTACTCACGATATCGCAACTGAGAAGTTTATTGATATATATATAGTGTGCAAAAAAGAAATAGCGAATTAAAATGGCGTCGAAACAGGTCGAAAAGGTAGACCAATGGCTCTTCGCAATGGAGGGCAATGAGGTAGAAGAAACCCTCCACGCCCTAAGGCTCAAGCCAGATGGGCCTAGGATGGTAAAACTGACCCGGATAAGCAATTGGCTGTTGAATAATTACAGTCTGTCAAGTAAGAGCGTGGTCGTGTTAATTTATAAAAAAATTTATTTGATGAAACTTTCATGTTTATATATACATTGTACACATTACAAACAATGATGCAATTTGGTCAATAATGTGTCCAGTCACCACCGGCGTCGATAATTGCCTGGCATCTCCGAGGCATGCTTTCTACTAATTTGACGGCGTATTCTAGTGGCAAGGATCTCCAGATCCGACGAATTTCGTAAGACAACTGCTTCAAAGTGTATGTGCGTCTTCCACAAAGCTTCCGTTTAATATATGCACACACATTTTCAATAGGGTTTGCATCGGGCGACTGCGACGGCCAATCCAATGTAACGATGCCAAATTGAGTCTTCCACTGAGTACAGAGCTTGCTGCGGTGTTTAGGATCGTCGTCCTCCTGCAGAATCCAATCTTCATTTTTTGTGATGAACCATTGTTTGGCAGATGGCAGTAAAGCCTTTTTGTAGATTTTTATCATTTTCTCGGCATTTAGGTTGTCAGTAAAGAGGTGCAAAGTGCCGAATCCCTGCTTTGAGAAGCAGCCCCAAAGATGCACCTTTATTCCATGTTTTACGGCCCATATAAAACATTCATCAGTAAAAATGACATTTTCAAAATCTCTATCAATATTCTCATGCGCCCAAGCGAGTCGCTTTGTCACATGTTTTTCAGTCAACAGAGGCTTCTTCATTGTGTTGCGCCATTTCAGATGATGAGTACGAAGATGGGTTCGGATAGTTTCGTAGGATATATCTAAACCTTTTGCCATTAATTTTGCTTGTTCTTGCCGCAGTGTTAAAGCAGGATTCCGCGAAAACAGATTCACTATTCTTTTTTCATCTTTTTTGTTCACTTTTCCTATCGAGCCACGTTCTGGTAAATCATCGACATTTTTAGCCACTTTATATCGCTGTATCTACTTTTGTACAAATGCCTTTGACTTTCTCATATATTTAGCAGCCGCTGATTGCGACATTTTGGGACCTTTCGGGTGGATGCAAAGGAACACAGCCTCGTAGCGCGACGCGTACTTAGCACTCATGGCGTTTAACGTGATTCTCTTTTAAAAGATCAACGACAACTGAATCTTTGTTGACAATGCATCAAGGACAAAGCTTCCTTCTATCGGCTCGCGAAGGAATTAGAGCGAAATCTTTTATTACCTGTCGGTCAAGTCGACCACGCTCTTACTTGACAGACTGTATACAGCAGCCGACTTTCAAGAAGATGCTACAGGGAAAGAAGAGGCAGTCCAGACAGTCAGAGCCGAAGCGAGATGAACCTTCGTGCTTCGAGTTTGCTAAGATAGGGCAAACACAACGGCGGGGTCAGTGGATCATTATGACCGGAAAGAGCTGCATCCGCTGATAATTTTTCGGAGGACGAGACAGAATGCCCGCCTCGAACAACAATCGATCAAGAAGAGGAGGTGGCGGAGATGGATGACCTACCACCAACACGCAGAGAGCTGATGATGGAGAAACGCATCGAAAGCTTCACACAGACCATAGAAGAAATGCGAGGTAGGTGCGAGATAGCGTGCCCAAGGTCACAAATCCGAAACTTAACGCATCTTCCACGCGCATCGAGGGCACGCCAGGTCCTATACACTGGCCTCAATGGAAGGTGACAGGAGCGTCTCTCTCTCTCTCTCTCTCTCTCTCTCCACAGGTCAGGCGTAAGAACAAAGCGCCAGATCACGTAAACTTCCAGGACACGTTTACGTGCAATTACGTGCCCGACCATAGCAGTCCCAGGAAAAGCAACAACACCGCAGGGACTGCTGCAGGCCCGCCATCTCCCAAATCTGGCCCTAATGAAGCCTAGAGGAGGGGGAGGATGTAGCACCAACGCGCAGGGTAACAGCACGTGGTGCAACACGGGAATGGCGAACAGAAGGGATATAGAAAGGATAATCGATCGATGGAACATCTCGTTCCGTGGAGAGCTGACCGACAACATTGATGCGTTCTTTGACAAGGTTGAAGAAGCAAAGAACGCCGCGGGATTCAGTGACCCAGAGATGTTGGCGTCACTACCCGCATTGCTGAGTAACATCGTGGAGATGTGGTACGCGGGCCACAAGCATAAATGGTAGTTCTGTGTGGCGTTTTGCCAGGCTGCGCGTGCGCGATGGAGCTCGAAGGCAAACATCTTAGAGAGGCTGAGGAATGAGGCCAGCCGCCGATTCCAGAAAGCGAACGAGCCAGCACGCACGTATATAACGTGCTTAGAGGCACTGCTGCGAAAGTTGATCGGACCGGCATCGCCGATCGATAAGATAACAAAAGCGTTGACGCAAGTGATGGAGGCATTTGCGTAACACATGAGCCTCATGGCAGGCACAAAACGCCGGGAAGCTATAAAAATATGACCCCAACCCGAGTATCAAGGATGCACTAGAAGACGACGACGATGCATGAAAGATCATTGTCCTCTCAGAACAGAGGCAGCAAGTCCTCCAGCTGTGCCACGATGACCCCGCGGCAGGGCATCTTGGTCGTGAGAAGATACACTCCAGAGTCACACAGCAGTACTACTAGCCGAAGGTGGCGGACTACGTGGCAGACTACGTGTGCAGATGCCAATTCTGCCAGCAATACAAAGTAGAGCAGAAAGCTCCGGCTGGCTTAATGGGAAGGAGACTCATTGAGCGACCATGGCAGGTAGTAGCTGCTGACTTGATGGGACCATTTGTCCGCAGCTGCAGAGGCTTCGAATACATCCTGGTATTTCAGTATCTATTCACCAAATGGATCGAATGTGTCCCGCTGCGGAAGTTGAAGGCCGAAACCGTGCTCAAGGCACGTGTTAAGCGGGTCGTAGTTTGGTTCGGCTCACCGCAAGTGCTTCTGTCAGACAATGGCACGGAGTTCAAAAACCGAGTCATCGATGGATACCTAGAGAGGCACGGTGTCCATAACTCCACAACACTGGTGGCCTATCACCCGCAGGAGAATTCGGTTGAGTGGGCCAATCGTACGATTAAGACGATGATAGTGGCCTGCTTAAAGAAGTCGCACGTCCGCTAGAATGAACACCAGAATGAAATAGTGTTTGCCTTCAATACTGCGGAGCAGAGCGCCGTCGAAGCGAGCCTGGCGATGCTCAATTACGGCCGCTAGCCTGCCCTACTGAAGAGCGAAACCAGAAGGCTGCGAGAAGCTTCGGCTCAAGTACTGCGGGAGTACTTGCATCCGAAATTGCGATGAGAGAGCAGGAGAGGTAGATGCGATACTACAACGCGCGCCGAAGGAAACTCTCGTTCAAGGAAGGTGACCTTGTGTGGAAAAAAAACAAGGTTCTTTCTTCCACAGTACAGGAAATAGCGGAGAAGCTAGCCCCTAAATTCGCGGGACCTTATGAGGTCAACAAGGCCCTTAGCAGCAACACGTACGTGCTAAGGGATGGAGACGATTGTTCAATCCGTCCCGTACATGTCAGTTAGTTAAAAAGGTACATGGCTGCCGAATTATCGCCACCCGAAGTGGACGAGAGTACGACGAGCCGTATTCTCGACGCGGCGGGGCCCCTCCTAGCGAGCACACCAGAAGCAGGCCCAGTCCTCAGTGGAGGACCATCGCGGAGCGACAGCGTGGCCGCTACGTCGACTAAGAATCAAGGTCGACCTCGTAAGACGGTGTGCGTTGTAAAGTATCACGCAAATGATGTGAGGGAGCTACCGTCTCAAGAAGAGCGACTCTACGCTAGTGCGAGCCTAAAGCGAGATCCAAGAAGGCAACCGGGCACGAGGAAGGCGAAAAACGCGGGCGAAAGTGCTCCCACTTCCCCCGTAAGACGCACGCGAACTCCTAACCACCGCTCGACCACCTAATAATCACCCTTCCCTCGTCTGATTACAGTGGCACCTGAGAACAAAGGTGAAGCGGCGAAGGACGTGCTAGTGACGGCACTCGCCCAAATATGCCAGATGGCCATAAGCACGAAGCCGACGAGTTCATCGCCGGCATGCTCCATGTGATAGAGGAGTTCACCGGACCCGAGGTGAACGAGGAGGTCGACGATGAACTGTCGACCGTAATCACCGAAGAGGTGGGAGACAATGGCCCCGGCGAAGAGGACGCGCAAGGGACCTCCCCGACCAAAAACCATGACCGTTGCGCCGCCTGCACTCGAAGGAGCCGGCTGAGGAGGACGCGCGCGAAGTCTCTCCGCGCGCTCGTGCACACCAGTCACCAGTCGGCTCTGTAGGGGATCGGGAGGCAATTGAGGCGCTCGTAGAGGAAGCCGAGTGCGCTTACGATGCGACGCGGGCTCGGCTGGACGAGCTCTTCTAGAGAGCGGGTCGCTGCCACCCCGAGACCACCGAAGACCTCCGCCGGAGGATCAACGCCGCTGACTTGACGTTGACCCTCTTCGCTCAAAAGGAGGGGTTCGCTGCCTCTGAGGCAAGAGACATTCCGAAAGAAGGAAGAAGAGCGCCGCCGGGAAACCGAGGTGGTAGCCCGCCAGGCCTAGCAGGAGTAGGCAGTGGCGTCAGCGAGCCAGGGAGTATAAGCTGCGCCGACTACAACAAGAAATGGAGATGGAGGCTGCCCGCGACGCCGAACGGGTGAAGGCGGCCTAGGCTCGGACTAAAATGACCGAGCACCAGACGGAGAAAGTGCACAGACTTGAAGAGGCGTGCCGCGTGCAAAATACAAAATGCCGGTGTTTTATATGTGGCTATGAAGGCATGAAGAAGAGCCGTCAGAGCCCTCGCCTCCATGAACACTGGAAGCTAAAGGAGCCCTGGCAATGAAGAGCCAGGGCCTCTCAACGACTAGGGGTCCAGGTAGAGAAGAGCCAGGGCCTTCCGCCAACAAGGAGTCCTGGCAGTTGAGGCCAGGGCCTCCACACCGATGTACATAAGTGTATAAAATAAAGTTTTGTATCTTTTTATAAATAGGTGTCACTCCTCTTTTTCCTCACCCCCAACCAGAATCCTGGGAGAGCGAGAAAAATAGCTGCTAAGCTTAACAGTGACTGAAGGAGGGGTGTGACAAGTGGCCCGTTGAGGTTAGGCCACCTGCCATGCGGTGGAAGTTAGCGTTCGTGGCGCGACTACACGCGGCGCCATCTATCAAGCTATCGATAGCGCAGCGCAGGGAAATTGGTAGGTGCGACGCGAGACGCAAGAGGGAGTCCTTCTTCTCTTCTTGCCTGCCAAGCCGTGAACATGCGCTGAGTCAAAGCAAGAGATTTTCCGAGACTGAAAACCAACGTTCCAATACGAGTAAGTGGCCACTTATTTTCCTCGCGTGCATGCAGCGACAATTCTACCCGCGCGACCGCGGACTATTGCATGAATAATTGTTGCAAGGCATGAGTAAGAGGTTAGCTCTCAAGGTTAGCTTGTTGACCCTGGAGCATCACAGAGACGATGTTAACTGGCGTAATATCTCCGAAGTCTTTTTCTAGCTCTCCCCGCCCGACGCTCCAGCGTTCATAATAAAAGAACGTGTGGGAAGCGTCATCACAAAGAGAGTCACATAGGACACAGCCACTTTCCTCTACCTTCCTCATACGGTGAAGGTGTATGAGGAATAGGCCGTACTTTGTCAGTAATTGGGTGAGATAGTAATCTACTTCCCCATGGGAGCGTTAGAGCCATGGCTCAAGCTGAGTTATCAGTCGAGCCGTCTAACGCCTCCGAGGGTCTAGTTCCCAATGATTTATAATAATAATGATAAATGTAATAATAATAAAAAAATTATGGCATGATTCTGACTAACGGAAGTCGTGTAAATTGACTATAGTTACGAACGTATTCGTTACATTTCCTTGAGTTCTTCCCAATTTCTTGGTGCATTGATTCTTCGTGTCGGTTTCGGCGTTGATGTCGGTCGTTGGCTTTCTTTCTTAGGTAAACGTACCAAACACGTTAGTAAATTGGTAATAGATCCAAATAATTCTCCTAACAGTCTAACACTCCATCCATATACTGTGTAGATGATATATCTATGCAAGGCGATGTCTACAATTATTTTAGTAAATTGAATTATTAATAAAATCGTTATTATACCTGATATTTCCGAATTTTATGAACCCGTTCCATAATTTATTGATCTTAGATTCCGCTAATTTTTCGATTGACGCGGTGTTGACTAAGTTTACGAAATATTGACCTTGTTAGGATATTGCTTCACACTTTAGTTTTCTCGATACCGCTTTTATAACAGCTGGTCTTCCTGATTTATATAATAGTTGTTCTTGTAAGTTCTCGAGGTCCTCTTGCGTATATATTCCTACATTTTCTACGATACCCTATAATTCTTCGTATTTCCAAGTTGGTGGTTTCAGAGGTTGCAGTATTTCAGGGGCTTGATGGCGTTTAGAGTTAGTTGGTGCCAAATTCCGTTGAAATTGTATAATCTTGGCACAAGGTGGTGGCAGTCCCTCTGCGTTCTAACATTTGTGATTATGTAAGTCTGCTGTTTTAAAAAAACAGATGAGTTTTTGCAGTTAACTGGTATCTCGTAACAGGTGTTAGTATGTCTTATTTAACAGATTGTCGGTTAACAATGTATCATATGGGCATAGGCTTGCGAATTGTGTGTAACGAACACGTTCGTAGCTATAATCAATTTAGACAACTTCCGTTAGTCAGATTCATGCCATAATGTTTTTTTTTATTACTATTGTCATTATTATTATCATTATTACTATTGTCATTATTAGAAATTTTTGGATGAAAGAAAGATAAATTTGTTAATGCCGCGTTTCATCCAATCTACGTAACCGTGCATAAATATACGAGGTGTGTTCAATAAATAAAGCCAATTTTTTTAATTACGCGGACTACATACATTCGAGTTTTGATTTTTTTTTTTTTTTTATTATATTTGTGCATATGCCCTTAACATATGTTGACAATATCAACCATCTCGCATGTTAGTGCTGTTTACAGCAGACCCAAAGAGTAACTGTCTTTACACGTGCGTGGCGATTTTTCATCGTTTCAAAAAATGGAGCGAAGCTCACATATCGTTGCTGGTTAGAAATTTTTTGGTTAAAAACAACACCACAATCGTGCCCCAGCCTCCATATTCACCAGATTTAGCTCCGTGCGACTTTTTATTTCTAAATCTGAAAAGCACCTTCAAAAGACAGAGGTTTTACACGATTGAGCAGATCAAAACCAAATTGCTTAAGAAATCAATAAACTGCCTATGAAAAGTGCTTCAAGGATTGGAAAAAGCGCTGAAACAAATGTATATCTGATAGGTATTACTTGAAAGGGGACAACATACATATTGATGAATAAATAAATTATTTTTTAACAATATCAAAATTAGCTTTATTTATTGAACACACCTCGTATATACACTCTGTCCCTCTATGCAGTTAAAATATTTATAACGCCGGATGCCGGGAGAAATTATATAAATAAAAAACCTTGTTACATTAAAATCGGTAAATTATTTACTATTTAAATAACAATAAATTAACAGCCAATCAGATTTCTTCGCGATCAAGTAGGCAGGCCTTGAGAGAAAAAAAAACAATCGGCAGGACTTTCGATTTTCAACTATACATCAATATGCGGCGATATGTGCGTAGTACTGCTACGCTTGTTTCTCTCCACTTCGCCGCGAATATTAATTCTAATCTTCTTATGTCCTCTCATTCGTAACGTCTTCGAATTTATTCAAATGATAAATGATTGATTTATGTACAAACATTCATTAAAATTCAAATGTCATATTAAAACGTAAAATATGGAAATCATTATTGACGTAAAAAATGTTTATAGAAAATCTATTATTTCAATTTTTCTAAAAATAATAACTTCAATAAAAGTGCTTTATTAGTGAATTATAAAAATATTTCGAATTTAATTAAGGAAAAACAGATAAGCGAATAAATGTTTTAAGTTTAGCATAGTAAATTTTAATATTGCTCATGATTTTCAAACTGTAAATAAATTGGTATAAAAATTATAGTTAATTAATAATCTTAAGCATCAATTATAGAAAAAATTAAAAAACTTTCAGATGTATTGGCTTTCATCGAAATACTTAAAAAAGTTCTTTTACAGAAATTATGCGGATAAGTTAGTACATTGAAAGTTACGAATTGAAAAAAATCATATCGTATTTTCTATAGCTTTGAGTATTTTAAAGTCAATTCATTTAAATTAGTATTTTATAAACAAAAAACTTTTATTTATTATATTTAATAGTTTATGGAAAGTTAAGACAAAATAAAATCTAAAATTAATCATTAAAACTATAAATGATAGAGAAAAAAATTTATTTTATTATACGATAATACAAAATATTATCAGTATTTAATTGATTTAAAAAAAATCAGAAAAAATTCTTAATATTTATTTCTAAATAATTCTAAATATAATATATTCAATAAATAAAGTATTATTTATAAAATTTGAATCTAAAAAAAGTAAGCATGAAACAATCGAATGTGCAAAAGCTACGCGGTGATGTGTGCATTTCACTGCTACGCTTGTTTCTCCCCACTCTGCCGCGAATTTCAATTCTGCTCTTTTTATGTTCTCTTATTCGTAACATCTTCGAATTTATTCAAATGATGAATGATTGATTTATGTATAAACATCAATTAAAATTCAAATATCATATTATCACGTAAAAATTGAAAACTGAAAAAACAAAAACTCATTTACGCTTATAATTTCCTAGTACGTGACTTGAATAGAATAATGATTTTAAAAAGTATATCAAATTGATTTTATAATACTTTCTTAAAGATGTAACGGGTTACTACGAAAGGCACGTGCGAGACTCTTCCTCGCACGTGCGCACTGCGCAGGCGCTGGTTTCGGGCCTGTCTTGCCACCAAGTCCCACGATGCGGCCTCAAGTGCCGACGGACTTTAGCCGTCGTGCAATGGCACTCTCATGCAGTGCCAGTTCGTGTACAACGCAGGATCCTCCTCGGATCCTGCTTTCTCTTACGTGTGAGGGGCCTTACCCTAAGGCCCCGCTGCTGGTGCTGCTTCCACCGGGATCGGCTACTCAGTTTGCGTGCCAACTGTAGGTTGGCACGCCCGAGGAGGTGGCGGTATTCAGGACAAGAACGCTAGATAGGAAAAGGCAAATGCCTTGCCTCTCACAATTCGGCCTTTAGAACCAAGCTACTGAAGCTGCAATGCTAAATTTTCCAACGCTTAAATTCATTGCAATGGGCCCGATCTGTGCAGCCGACGCTCTTAGAGGAACTGAAATCTATTATTGCTGCCAACACATCACGTGTACATGTGCCATTGAGCGTATATGTACGAAAAAGTCGACTGCTCTATAGGTTGCGATATCCCGCGTAGTAGCGTTTCGTCGCCCAGGTCGACCATGACCTCGTATTTATCCACAGAATTCTAATTTGCAGAACACGATGTGTATTTCTCGAGAAATTCTAATTCGGTAACGATTTTTGTACGCATTTTTAATTTTGTCGATTACAGCAACATCTGTCACGAATCTAAAAAATGTTCCGAACAAAATTTCCATATTTCTCGACGCAGAATCAGAATCTGCAATATAAAATTGGGGTACCCATTTCAGATTTTTAAGTTGAAACCGCTTCATACGGGAGGTTACAGGGGGGGGGGGGTCGATTGTGGTGTCATAGCATGTCCCCTATCCAGATTAACGAATTTTCCTTTTCTACCTTTTCATATGCGTAGTTTCTGAGATATTCGCATTGATAGATTAAAACTGCCGATTACAGCGCCATCTATCACGCATCGAAAAAATTGAGACATAACTTTCATATTTTTTGACGCAGAATCAGAATCTGTGATAAAAAATTGGGATTTCCATTTAAAATTCGCAATTTGACCCTTAAATAACCTTCAAATTTGATCTCAAGGTCAGCGTTGGATGACCCCCTTCAACCCCTACAACGTTTGTCTAAACATTTTTTGATATAACCATCTCCCTTTTAAGTTATTTTAACGGATACATTAAAACGGACCACCCTGTATATACATATATATATATATATATATATATATATATATATATATATATATATATATATATTATATTTTCATGATATTAATGCTAAATAAGGTCGGTAAGCGTTGGCGACAAAAAGCCGATTAATCGATTACCGGTCGGTAAAGTGTTAAAATACGTGCGATCCATTCAGAAGATTTTATTAACCCCGACTGCGTACTACAAGGTACAGGGCCAAAAGCAGTAAATATAATCGAGAAAATAAAAATGAAAATAGTAGGAAAAATATTTGAATTCCTGGTTGTGCCCAATGCTTTTCCTATCCCTTTCGCAGGAGTACTCGGTGCTAATTTCTTAATGATTTCGAAAGCAAAATTAGATTTTCGGAAAAACTTTTTGATTATAAATACTTACGATAAACCTTTCTCTTGGGACGATAAAGATAACAATCACAAAATACTTTCAAATGTTTCATCAATGCCAAACAAAGGGTTATATTATACAGAGGTCTCTAATTTTTGCACGAAACAAAAAGAAAAATTTTTAATTGAAACTGGATTGGAGTTAAACCTAATAAAGTTGCAGTTATTGCCAAAAGAAAATAAAATCAATTTTTCAGAGAAATATTTTTTAAAAGGTATAGGGAAACAATATACGCCTACCCTAGGCTCGATTATAATCACAGTACTAAATTATCCAACGACTTTTCAAATTATTTCCGATAACGTACTCCTTCCGAGCCTTGGGATATAAGGCTCCTAATTTCCAAAAAAGCCAGTCAATTATTGATTTTGAAAACGAAACCATCAGTATTAACGCACAGAACAAAAAAATATTCTTTGAAAACTCGACCCAACCAATACCTCCTATAAATGAAATAAAAATCGCCACCGAGGAGAATAATGCTCCTCCGACGCTTCCCTCCGCCTACACAAGCGAAGAAGAGCTTGAGACCCCCGAATTTATAGATGAATTTCGCCCTCCCGAAGAAGATACCAGTATAGGAATGAAAGTTTTATATCAAATTAATAAAGTTGAAACTGCACAAGAACTCGATTTTGAAATTGAGTCTCACGAACGACTCGCCGAAGCCGCCGCGCCGGCAACAGTAAATGGCGATATAAACATAAAAGACTTTTATCCACCAACCATCTTAATAAAGAAAAAGAATCACATGTATTTGAATTAATAGAGAAAAACAGAGACGTATTTTTCCTACCTGGAGACGAACTACCGGGCACTGACCTAATTATGCATGAAATCCCAACGACAGACGAAAAACCAGTCAATGCGAAGTAATATAGATTTTCACACTTGCTTAAGAATGAAATTAATCGTCAAGTAGAAGAGTTACTAAAGGCTGGAATAATTAAAGATTCCACGTCCCCGTCAAATACACCGGTCTGGGTCATATCAAAGAAGCCTGACTCACAAGGACGATTTAGACGGCGCATGGTGTTAGATTTTAGAGCGCTAAATGAAAAAACTATCGGCGGCTCATATCCACTTCGGAATATTGAAGAAATATTCGACCAAGTAAGATCTGCTCAATACTACACCGTGCTTTATTTAGCTTCAGGATTTTATCAAATAAAAATGCACCCAAAGCATGCACATAAAACAGCTTTTAGTACACTATTCGGACATTTCGAATTCGTGCGAATGCCGTTCAGCTTAAAGAATGCTTCAGCTACCTTCCAAAAGTTAATGGATAAGTTATTAAAGAGTTTGCAAGTCAATATACTGTTCGCTTACTTAGACGATATAGTAATTTATTCAAACAACCTCTCAGAATATCGAGAAAAATTGACGCTATTATTCGACAGATTAAGAAGCGCAGGGCTAAAATTGCAGACCGATAAATGTGCATTTTTAAAAAGAGAAGTCGTCTATTTAGGTCATGTATTAAGCAGCGAAGGGTTAAGACCAGATCCGAAAAAAGCTGTTAAAAACTTTCCGACGCTCAAAAATGTAAAAAATGTGAGACAGTTCCTCGGACTGGCAAGGTGTTACAGACGTTTTATCAAAGATTTTGCATACATTTTAAAACCATTAACAAAACTTTTAAAAAAGGATATGGAATTTAAATGGGACGAAAAAATAGAAGAATCATGTAATAGATTGAAAAGTTTATTATGAGAAGCACCATTACTACGATTTCCACATTTGGAAGAGCCATTTTTTATAGCATACGACGCATTAGGATTCGCTGTAGGTGGCATCTTGTCACAAGGCAAACTCGAAAAAGATCTACCAATAACTTACACTTCACGCGTACTTCGCAGAGCAGAAACAAACTACGAAGTACTATGTATATGAGAAGAATATGAGAAGATGTATACTACGAAGTATATGAGAAAGAAGCATTAGCTGTTATACACAGCGTAAAGGCCTTTAGATCTTATATTTACAGTCGCAAATTTACGATAGTTACAGATCATCAACCTTCAGTTTGGTTTAAAACAGCAGGCTGTAATACACGAGTACAGAAATGACGTTTTAAATTATCAGAATATGATTACGAAATAATTTACAAGCCCGGAAAGTCGAATTTAAACGTCGATGCGTTATCTCGAAACCCCGTCGAAGAAACGCAAGTAAACGTATGGACAAGAGCTCAACGAGGAAAGGTACAGTCTATCAAGTAAGAGCGTGGTCGTGTTAATTTATAAGAAAATTTATTTGATGAAACTTTCATATTTATATATACATTGTACACATTACAAACAATGATGCAATTCGGTCAATAATGTGTCCAGTCACCACCGGCGTCGATAATTGCCTGGCATCTCCGAGGCATGCTTTCTACTAATTTGACGGCGTATTCTAGTGGCAAGGATCTCCAGATCCGACGAATTTCGTAAGACAACTGCTTCAAAGTGTATGTGCGTCTTCCACGAAGCTTCCGTTTAAATATGCCCACACATTTTCAATAGGGTTTGCATCGGGCGACTGCGACGGCCAATCCAATGTAACGATGTCAGATCAAAAAATGTGGATAGATTTAGTTAAATATAAGTATAAACTAGTCTTTAATCAAAGGATTTAAAAAAATATTTATTTTTCACAAAATGGCGGACAGTCAAAGTTAATGGTTCGATTTTAACGAAAAAAAATGGCCGTTTTATAGCCAAAAAACAAAAAATCGAACGATTAAAGACTATATTTTTATGTATTAAATAAGCCTGCAAAATTTCAAGAAGATCAGTTCATTAGTGTTCGAGTAATCTTGGTCACCGACTTCAGAAATGCCATTTCGAAAAAAAACGCGTTTAAAGTTTAAAGTAGCCGGTTGTTTACACAACGGATTCTTCTCTTTCAACGCTCATATCTCAGTCAATTTTGTTCCGATCGACTTGAAATTTCCAGGTCATATTCTCAGATACTTATACTTCAAAAAAATGCAATTAACAAAAAATCGATTTTTTCAAAGTCGCAAGTGGGGGTAACCCCTTAATAGTATTTTCAATATTTTTGACTCCTAGTATTAATTGTTGTATTTGTATTTCCAGGTTAGCTAATTTTTAATTGGCTCAACTAAATTAAGTAATTTAAAGTTGAATGTCCGGAGTCAGTCAAAGAAGTATTATTGCAAGGAAGTTGGTTTTCATTTTTACCTGTTGGCGTGTCAAACGTGGTGATACTCTTCTGTTTCGATAATACTGGAGTAGAATTAGATGTAAGTACACTACCGTTCGCTGTCGTGTTAATATTAACATTTTCAACCGTAGAGTCTCCATTCTTCCGAATTCCAATTGCATAACAATTCTCGCACATATAAAAATAATAATAGTCGGTTTTTTGTAAATTGAAATACTGCGAGATAATACACAGTGAAATCCCATGAAAAACGGAACTTTTTCAAAATAAAGACAAAAACTCAATATTCCGGCAAATCTCATTTTTTTATTCAAAATAGTCTCCTTCCGCATCAATACAACGTTTTGCACGATCAATTAACATATCGAATAAGTTTTTGAGATCATTTTTATCCATCGACTTTAGTATGTCGGTCGTCGCTCTTTGGATGGCCTCTACGTCGGCATAACGTTTTCCTTTCATAGGCAAGTGCAATTTCGAGAACAAGTAGAAGTCGCACGGAGCCAAATCCGGCAAGTACGGTGAATGGTTGATGGTTAAAATGGAATTTTTTATCAAAAAATACGTGATCAAGTTCGATCGATGAGACGGGGCATTATCACACAACAAACGCCAGCTCCCTTTTTCACGGTGTTGTGGCCGCACACGACGAATACGGCTGAGCAAACGCTTCATAACACCAAGATAAAACACAGCAGTAATCGTTTGACCAGGTGGAACGTATTCACGATAAATAATACCCTCCGAATTGTAGAAACAAATCCACATTGTCTTCACTTTTGACTTTTCAAGACGACTTTTTTTCGGATTGGGCTCGGTTGGGTGCTTCCATTCAGCACTTTGACGCTTAGTTTCGGGATCATATTGAAAACACCATGTCTCGTCACCAGTCACAATTGAATATTTCAAGTTTGGGTCCTTTTTTGACTCTTTAATCAAATCCTTACACTGTTGAATTCGGAGCAATTTTTCGTAGTCGGTCAATTTGTGTGGAACAAAGCGTGCACATACCTTCCGTAGATTTAAATGATCGGTCAAAATGCAATGAATTGAATTTTTGGACATGTTCAATTCTATTTCCATGTATCGCAATGAAGATTTTGGCTTATTTTTTATAAATTCACGCACTTTTTCAATGTTACTTTGAGTAACCACGGTATTCGAAGGACCTGGATGTTCGTCGTCCTGAATGTCTTCACGACCTTCCTGGAACCGCTTATACCACTCATACACTTTGGTACGGGATAGACAATTATCGCCATAAACTTGTTTCAGCAAATTATCCGTCTCAGTAAAGGATTTACCGAGTTTAAAACAGAACTTAATATTTGCTCTTTGTTCGAAGTTCATTTTTCGACCGATGCCACAAACACACTGTCACTTTGAGCGCGATATTTTGGTTTCCATTGAACCAAATGTCATACAATTTTGACAGGATGTCAGTTAAGAATGGACCTTTCCATTGTTAACATTCACCAATAGGTGGCGCCAATATAAATCGATGTTTTGAAAAAGTTCCGTTTTCCATGGGACACACTGTGTAATTTGTTGCAAATATCGTGAAAATTTTTATTACATTTATAGCAGGTGTGAAGAATATTGATTTTTCGATTTATTTTCCTGCATTTCAGACAGGCTGACGAAGCCATCATGCAGAGTCAGTAAAGAGTCAATATTTAGTCAGACAAGTCCACGCGTTGTCAGACAAGTAGAATGACTCAACAGCAGATAAGCAGTAAAACTAAATACTAGTCAGACAGAAGTCAATTAAAATAAATACAATAAAATTTTGTAAAATATATGAAATAATTAAATTAATTAAAATAAATAACTGTGACTAGTATTCGACTAGAGAAAAAATAAAATACTTAATTAAGCGCCAGTTTCTTTAGATGTTGTTTGAATAGCGCGCGCTTGGTTCCTCAGCTGGTTATTATTTGATTGCTCCTAGTTCCTCAAACTTAAGGCAGATTTCCATGAAAATAATGACGGCGATGGAATAAATTTTCTAAATTGAGCGGAGAAACTCCCCGTAGAGGAGATAACCTCAAACTTTCAAGTTAGTATAAACTTTTCACGGCACTTTCAAGGCAGTTAAATAAATTTGATGTATAAAAAATATAGATAAATTGATGCCCCATAGAATACCTTTTTGCTGTAACATAAAACTCACAAAAAAAACCGTAAGTAAATATGTAAATTGATAAATAGTAGAGAAGTGTAAAATAATAAACAATGCCATTCACCAAAGAGAGAGAGAGAGGGAGAGAAAGGGAGAAAGAGGGAGGGAGGGAGGTTGGGAAGGAGGGAGGGAGGGAGGGAGGGAGAGAGAGACAGAGGGTGGAGAGAGGGAGAGAGAGGGGGAGAGGGAGATAGAGGGAGAGAGGGGGAGAGTGGGAGAGACTGATTGATTGATTAAAAATTTTATTAAGGCTACGGGGTATAACCCCATATAGCCCTGAAAGATGAACATTACAATATAAATGTGACATTATAAACTAGTTAACAAACAAATTAAAAAATCAACAAATATAATATAATATATAATATAAAAATAACAACCGATAAGATAGGAAGAAAGTATAGTAATAATTATTATAATACGCTATACAGCTTTCGCAGTAATTACACTATGGCAAGTCACTGACATAGATCCGCACGCTCTAATAATACTGTCAACACGTTATCAGTTGTAATTGGATTTAAATCCACGTTCATTTCGCAAGCCTTCAAACGCCATTGTGCAACTTCCTCAGATAATAATCGATCACGAACCAATGATTTGAAAAGTCGCGATAACTGAGTATCAAACGGAGGAAGTTGATCAGCCATCGCATTTAAAAATTTTGACGCTGTCATGTGGAAGGACCTGTTTAAGATTTCCTTGCGGGGTGTTGAATATAACAGTGGCAAAGGCCGATAACGAGTTGATGTACGCAACATAAAGTTAGATCTAAGAGAAAATAGATTAGCTAAATACGCAGGCTGCCCATTTGCTATACAGTTAAATGCTAAAGCTGCTATGAACAACAGTCTATTTTTCGTATCTAACCAACCTAGTGATAAACGACAGGGTGTCATCGGCGCTTTCCACGGTATGAAACCATAAACAAAACGAGCACACGAATTAAGCAAACGATGAAGCTTTACTTCTTGCTCTTGAGTTAAATCATGATAAATCACAGAGCCATAGTCGAAATATGGAAAAATTAAAACCTCAACAAGACGTTGCTTAAGTTGACGAGAAAGTACACGCCTATGAAACCTAAGGGAGTAAAGTGCACCATTTACACGACTAGATATTTGCCTGACTTGAGATTCCCAATTTAGGGTAGAAGAAAGTTGAATACCTAGGTCAGTGACACGATCAGCATACTGTATAACAGCATTATTCACTCTAAACAGTGGAAGATTACCATAATTAAGGGTAAAGATGTAACGCTGACTGCCCAGAATCATCAGTTTCGATTTGTCAGGGTTCAATTTGATTTCATTGCACTTTGCCCATTCAAAGACACTCACTGCATCTTCATTAAGTAAACTGATATAATCGGGTAATTTAGATGGATGACAATGCAGGTATATACGTGTATCATCAGCATATATACCATGCTTTGAGTTACGTAATACCTGAGGAAGATCATTAATGAAAATCGAGAACAGTAAGGGTCCCAGGACACTTCCTTGAGGTACACCAGAGTGTGTTTGAATAGTTTCCGACAATTTTCCATTCGCATCACGTATGGCCTGTGAACAACCAGACAAGTAACTTGCAAACCATTTAACTACACCATCTGAACAATTTAAAGAACGGAGCTTTTTAAGTAGTAGCTTATGAGGGACTGTGGAAGGTGTCCAGAGAACCTGCAACAAGTTTTCTCCATCTCAGGAGTACAAAAATTCTTTAAAAAATGAACTTAAGGCAGAGCGATGAAAGTTACGTGTTAGACACTTACCGAGAGAGAGAGAGAGAGAGAGAAAAATAGAATGATAAATTTATTGTATACAATAATAAAAAGTAATATGGGTATTATACATTGTATTCTATGTTGATTATAGTACATTGCACATTATATATATATATATATATATATATATATATATGTATATCTATAGCGTGTCCCTCTAAGTAGTTATAGCATTTATAACGCTGGATGCAGGGAGATATTTTTGAAATAAAAAGCATTGTAACGTTAAAATCGGCCAATTACATACTATTTAATTAACAATAGATTAAGGGGACATTTGCCTTTGAAATTCTTAAAAAATCGATTTTGAGATTTTTACATATTTCGATTCTATATACGTTCAAAAGTTGCCTCCTTAAATTTCATCAAGAAATTCGTAATGGAAAAAAAATTACAGCTATATTTGTAACAGCGTATGCCCATGAGTAATCATGGTAAAAAAACTTTAAACGCGCTTTTTTCTCGAAACTACCTTTTTCAAACTGGTAGGACATTTTTCTCTGAATCTACTTGACCGATTTTATAAAACCAAAAAGCATTCGATTACTTATTGAAAAAAGTAAACAATAAGTTTTTAAAAGTTGAAAAAAATACCCCTCCCTTTTTTTAACGGGGGTGACTTACCTCCAAAAAATGCCGTTTTTTCGCATTTTTCAGAAATATACATACAAAAACTTTAAAATATGAAAAAGTATGAGTTTTAGAGGCTTATTGTATAGTTTTGAGTCTCAACAATAGAATCCATTTTGAATTTTTTTAAAATCTGTTACAAGAGGTCTACAATATGTCCTACCGTTTGAAAAGTAACTTTTGGATGACGCTCTCTACAGCAGCCAAGGGAAGCTAATAATGAAAAAAAAATTTTTTTTATATTCTTTAGAGACTGTTTAACAATGTCCAAAAGAAACTTTGTCAATAAATATAATAGTTTTTTCATAAGAAAATTTTTAAAAAGTGTTTTTTTTTTCAATTTCGAAGGCGAATGTTCCCTTAACATCTAATCAGTTTTCTTTGTGATCAAATAGGCGAGCCTTGAGAGAAAAACAACAAATATGGGCGGGGCTTACGATTTTCAACTATTCATCGATATGCGGTGATGTGTGCATTGCACTGCTACGCTTGTTTCTCCCCACTTCACTGCGAATTTAATTCTGCTTCTGTTATGTTTTCTCGTTTCTAACATCTTCGAATGTACATTCTGTCAAAAAAGTACCGGGAATTGTCGATTTAAATCTGGCGCGGCAATTTAGGCAGGTAAATTTTTTTTTTCTAGGTTGGTACAACTATCCTTAATGACTATGCCAAGTTTGAGCGGAATCTGTCAACGAGTGTGTTTACAGTAGCTGGTTAAGTCAGTGGCCTTTAGCTCGCGCGCCGAATTTTATTTTATGGCTTTAATCGACTGAAAACGAGTGCCACGGAGCGGCAATTCAAGTTTTGGGAAGAGGAAGAAGTCACAGGGAGCCAAATCCGGCGAATACGGTGGTTGTTCAAGCGTGTTCGTTGAGTTTTTGGCGAGAAAGTCGGTCGCAATCGTAGCTCGGTGAGACGGCGCGTTATCGTCGTGCCAAATCCACGAGTTGTTCGCCCAAAGTATCAATTAAAATCGTACGTGTGCACTCGTGGGATATCGCAAGTTCATGTGCTATCTCTCTCAAGCTGGTATGACGGTTTTCAAGCACCATTTCCTCAATTTTATCGACGTTATCTGCGGTTGAAGCCGTCGATGGGCGTCCGGAACGAGGCAAGTCTTCAACGTTTTCACGACCCTCCTTGAAAGCTTTGTACCACTCATACGCACGGGTTTTCGATAGTGCTTTATTACCTAAAGCCTTTTGCAACATTTTCAATGCATCGGCACACGAAATTTCATTCGCAACACAAAATTTTAGACGAATTCTTTGTTCAATGTAATCACCCATTGTAAAAAATCGGCACGCACTATTGACATCGACTGACTTAACCAGCTGCTGTAAATACACTTGTTGACAGATTCCGCTCAAACTTGGCATAGTCATTAAGGACAGTTGTACCAGCCTAGAAAAAAAAATTTTACCTGTCTAAATTGCCCTGCTAGATTTTAATCGGCAATTCCCGGTACTTTTTTGACAGAATGTATACAAATGATGAATGATATTAATAATGTAAAAACATTAATTAAAATTTAAATGTCATATTATAACATAATGTTTTTAGTTTAGCATCGTAAATTTTAATATTGCTCATGATTTTCAAACTTTAAATAAATTGGTATAAAAATTAAAAATCTGCAATTTATTAAAGAAAATTGAACGTTTTTAAAAATATTTTATTTTCATAATGTCTTTAGTTACAATCTTTACAAAAAATAATATTGATCGTATTCCCGAGTATTTTAGATAAAATTGTTTTAAACTTACAGTTTATAAGTAATCATTTTTTAAAGTATTTCTTATTCTTTAAGGAAGCATAATAAAATCAACTTGTTATACTTTTTAAAATCATTATCTTATTCGAGTCTTGTGCCAGGAAATTATAAACGTAAATCAGTTTTTGTTTTTTCAGTTTTCTATTTTTTACGTTATAATACGATATTTAAATTTTAATTAACATCTGTTCATAAATCAATCATTTATCATTTGAATTAATTCGGAGATGTTACGAATAACAGAACATAAAAAGAGCAGAATTAAAATTCGCGGTGGGATGGGGAGAAACAAGCATAGCCGTGCGACGCACACATCGCCGCGTAGCTTTTACACATTCGATAGTTTTATACTCACTTTTTTCGATTTAAATTTTATAAATAATACTTTATTTAAATATTTAAAATTTTTTCCTAATTTTTTAAGTTAATTATATACTGATAATGTTTTCTATATTCCGATGGTAATATGCGTATCAATTATATACTGATAATATTTTGTATTATTGTATAATAAAATAAATCTTTTTCTATTTCGTTTATAGTTTTAATGATTTAGTTTATATTTTTTTTTTTAACTTTCCATAAACTATTATAAAACATAATAGATACATAATTTTCGTTCATAGAATGTTAATTTAAACGAATCGACTTTGAAACACTCAAAGCTAAAGCAAATACGATATGATTCTGTTCAATTCGTAACTTTTAATGCACTAACTTATTCGCATAATTTCTATAAGAAAACTTTTTTTGGTATTCCAAATTTTAGACGTAAATCAGTTTGTGTTTTTTTAGTTTTCCTTTTTTTATGTTATAATATGACATTTAAATTTTAATTAATGTTTTTACATTAATAAAATCATTTATCATTTGAATGAATTCGAAGATGTTACGAATGAGAGAACATAAAAAGAACAGAATTAAAATTTGCGGCAAAGTAAGGAGAAACAAGCGTAGTAGTGCGACGCACACATCGCCTCATATCGATGTAACATATCGTTCAATAAGTCCCGAGACTAACAATGAAAACAACATTTTTTTTCAAAAATCATTTTTATTCATCAATATAATCTCCTTTTAGAGTGATACAATCTTTCCAACGCCTTTCCAACATTTCTATACCATGTTTATAGAAGGATTTATCCTTTGCTTCAAAATAGGCTTCAGTTTCGGCAATGACCTCCTCATTCGAGTCAAATTTTTTTCCCTGGAGCATTTTTTTGAGATCAGAAAAGAGCCAGTAGTCGCTGGGGGCTAAATCGAGCGAATACGGGGGGTGGGGAAGCAAATCAAAGCCCAATTCGTTCAATTTTGCCATTGTTTTCATGGACTTCTGGCATGGTGCATTGTCTTGGTGAAAAACGATTTTTTTCTTCTTCATGTGCGGTCGTTTTGCTGCGATCTCTTCCTTCAAACGTACCAACAAGTCAATATAATAATCACTGTTGATCGATTTACCTTTTTCCAGATAGTCAATGAAAATCACGCCATGTGTATCCCAAAAAACAGACGCCATGACTTTGCCAGCAGACTGCTGCGTTTTTGGACGCTTTGGGCGGCTTTCGCCAGCCATGCGCCACTCAGATGATTGCCGTTTCGACTCCGGAGTGAAATGATGTATCAATGTTTTATCCATGGTCACGTATCGACGCAGGAAATCCTTTTTATTGCGAGTAAATAGCGATAAACAGCTCTCTGAATCGTTGACTCGCTGCTGTTTTTGTTCCACTGAAAGCAATAGCGGCACCCACTTGGAAAAAACCTTTTTCATGCTCAATTTTTCATGAAGGATTGTAAATACGCTTTCAGATGATATCTGTGTCATTTCTGCAATCTCACGGACCTTCACTTTGCGATTTTTCATTACAATTTTTAACACTTCACTCACATTTTCCTGTGTAACGGCTTCCAATGGCCTACCCGAACGTTCCGCATCGTTTGTGTCCGTACGACCCCGTTTAAACTCAGCATACCAACGACAAATCGTTGGTTTGGATGGAGAGGAGTCCGGGTAATGTTTTTCAAGCCATTGCTGGGCTTCTACGGTGTTTTCACCGGTTTAAAAAACAATGTTTTATCAACACGCGAAACTCGCTTTTTTCCATTTTTCAAACAAATTACAAAGTGACTTTACTCTAACCTCGATAACTCTGCTGTCTGTGATCCGATCGACGTAAAATTTTTACACGTTTCATGTAAAGGTTCGCACTCTATGGAAACGTGGCCAGTTTGGTACTACTAGCACCATCTCTGGGTTAGTCTCGGGACTTATTGAACGATGTGTTACGAGTATAGTTAAAAATCGTTAGCCTCGCCCATTTTTTTTTTTTTTCTCTTAAGACCTGCCTACTTGATCGCGAAGAAATCTGATTGGCTGTTAATCTATTCTTAATTAAATAGTAACTAATTCACCGATTTTAACGTAACAAGGTTTTTTATTTATAAAATTTCTCTCTACATTCGGCGTTATGAAAATTTTAAGTACTAAGAAGGAGACGCTGTATATAAAGGGTGATTCATTATGAGGTTTGATTTTCAATAGACTTTCTTTTACAGATTATGCGTGACTCCTATCGAACGGTAATGTAATTTTTATTCGGTATTGTTTGACAAATCATCATGGAAAGACTTACACCGCAACAACGTATCCAAATTGTTCAGCTGTATTACGAAAATCAGCGTTCTGTGAGAAATGTTTTTCGTGCTCTTGGAGCAACTTATGGTGTGCATCGTCGACCTGCCGAAACCACTATAGCTAATACCATCCGCAAATTTGAAACCCAGCATACATTATTGGATGATACTCGACCGATTAGACCACATCCAGCACGTAGTGAAGAAAATATAGCGGCTGTAGCTAAAAGTGTGGCTGAAGACCGTGACGAATCGATTTGACGTCGTTCTCAATAGCTTGGTTTGTCGTACGCAACAACTTGGCGTATTTTACGTAAAGATCTTGGTTTTAAGGCATACAAACTTCAACTCGTGCAAGAATTGAAGCCGGGCGACTTAGGTTTGCGTCGTGTTTTTTTGGTGAATGGGCTCTGAATAAGCTCAATGAAAATCCGCTGTTTTATCGCGAAATTTTGTTTAGTGATGAGGCGCATTTTTGGCTCAATGGATACGTCGATAAACAGAATTGCCGTATTCGGGCTGATGAACAACCTGAAGAGCTTCAACAGCTACCACTAAAGCCAGAGAAATGCACAGCTTAGTGTGGTTTATGGGCCGGTGGAATCATCGGTCCATGTTTCTTTAAAAATGAGTCCGGTCAGAACGTAACCGTCAATGGCGACCGCTATCGCACCATGATAACGGATTTTTTGCTACCTGAAATTGAAGCCCGTGGTATCGGTGAACTTTGGTTTCAACAAGACGGCGCTACTTCGCATACAGCGAGAGAAACAATGGACTTATTAAGAAATCATTTTAGTGAGAACCTGATTTCACGTTTTGGAACAGTAAATTGGCCGCCTAGATCGTGTGATATCACACCTTTAGATTATTTTCTTTGGGGTTACACGAAGTCTCAGGTCTTCAGGGATAAGCCAGCTTCAATCGACGCTTTGCAAATCAACATTACTCGTGTCATTCGCGAGATACCGGTCGCTATGCTGGAACGCGTCGTCCAAAATTGGACCCTCAGGACGGACTATTTACGGTGTAGTCGCGGTCAACATTTAAATGAGATAATCTTTAAAATGTAAATGTCATAAATTGTTCTTTTGACTCACAATAAAAATTTTTACTATAGAAATCAACTTTATGCCTTTTATTTGAGATTAAAAACCAAACCTCATAATAAATCACCCTATACCAGGCTATTCAATAAGTTTTGCGGTTCGATAAAAGAGGGTGTTGCTACTAGCGTAAATTTTTTTTTTGTTATGTTGGTACACTCTTCATATGAATGTATGTAAAGTTTCATTTCAATCTGTCAATTCATTCTTTGTTTACAAGCCATTTAGTATCGACGTGTCACAGTATTATTTTACAATGGAAAAAATCAAGTATGGTGCAGTGATTAAATTTTTATTTTTGGAAGGTTTAAAAGCAAAGGAAATTTATGAACGAATGTTGAAAGTGTATAAGGACTGTTCGCCTTTAGTTAGTACAGTAGAAAGATTGGTTGCAGAATTTAAACGTGGTCGTACAAGCCTTGAAGACGATCCACGTCAAGGACGTCAAAAAACAGCAACAACACCAGAAATCGTAGAAAAAATAAAGGATATCATATTGGAAAATCGTCGAGTGAGTGAAAGAAATTTAGTAGAAGCCCTAGGTATCTCATTGGGCAGTGTAAGCAATATTTTGACTGAAGTATTGGGTTTCAGAAAGCTGTGTGCACAATGGGTGCCGCATTCGCTAACAATGGAACAAAAAAACACATTCGAATGCGACATTCTCAGCAACATTTAGAGCGTTTTCGAAAGGATAAAGTGGACTTTGTGCGTCGATTCAGCACTATGGATGAGACTTGGGTCTATCATCATAATTCTGAATCAAAACAAGAGGCTAAAGAGTGGTGTGAACCTGGTTCTTCGGCTCTGAAACGAGTTTAGGTCCAGAAATCGGCCAAGAAGGTATTAGCGTCAGTTTTTTGGGATGCGAAACGAATTTTGTTTGTGGATTACTTGCAAACTGGTAAAACAGTAAATTCTGAATATCATTGTAACCTTTTAGACCAGCTGAAGGAAAAAATTTGCAAAAAAAGACCCGGTTTGCAGAAGAAAAAAATCCTTTTTCATCAGGACAATGCACCATGTCACAAGAGCATTTTGATAATGGTTAAAATTAATGAATTAAAGTCCGAATTGTTGGAGCATTCACCGTATTCACCAGATTTGGCCCCTAGCAACTTCCATCTGTTTCTAGACCTAAAAAAATTCATGCGTGGAAAGCGTTTTTCATCAAATGCTGAGGTCATAACAGATGTGGGAGCGTATTTTGCAGCCCTTCCAGATTCTCACTTCAGGGATGGAATTCATAAATTGGAATCTCGTTAGAACAAGTGTATTTATGTTCAGGGAGACTATACTGAATAATAAAGTGTATTTCAAATCATAAAATTGCATTTTCCTTATCGAACCGCAAAACTTATTGAACAGCCTGGTATATACTTTTCTTAAGTATAAAGTCTAATAATTTTCAATAATTATATTTGGAATTCCGTTTTGATTAATTTATGTGTACTGAGAGGTAAGAGAAAAAAGGAGAAAAAAATTTCTCTAGAATAACTAAACTTTTACTGAAACAATTAAGTATGTTTTAATTATAATTACACATTTAAGTAAATATATCTAAATATATAAATATATATGAAACGTACTGTATGAAATTAAACAAGTTAATTAAAGCTGTTGTTTTCTTTTTTTTTTTTTTGTTTTTTTTTTTTATACAAATTTTACACATATATTTAAAAAAATACTCATACAAATTCTAATGTCACGTCGGCTCTATCGAGCAAACGCGACTATTCGTAATATATGTCTATATATTCGGTTTTTTTCGAGCCTAGACTTTTACGTCTAATAGCTCGGGATCTTTTGCCCGTTGCCGCTCGATTCTCCTTCTTTCTAATAAACTACTTGGTGAGTGAGTGAGGGAGTTTAAGGATTGAGTCACCTCTACTCCACGTGGTTGGAGTTGAGAAGCGACTCGGAAAGGTTTTTGATCGCTCACAGTCCACGTAATTGGACCTGGAGAAGGATCAGATGATAGCGAGAGTGGGAAGAAAAGAACAGTAAAATAGTGAGTAATATTATTTAGAGAAACTTACTTTTGTTTATTTTCAATGTTTTTAGATAATATAATAGCATTCCTTATTATCTACTGCGCCGGGAGGTATCCGCGGGCATCAACCGTCGTCTGAAACTTGTACTGCAGTTCGTGTTGCACGGCCGCCTTGGCTCTGAGTAGGGTCGGCCTTGAGTCTCGGTGATTGGACTTGCTGAAATCTCCTTATTTGTATTGTCCGAGTGTTCCAAATGCACTGTTCAAGTGTTGCTGTGATAGAATTGTAGAATTATACTGTTGCACTGTTGTAGAGTTGTAGAATTGTGATGTTGTAGAGTTGTAGAGTTGCACTCTTGCACTTTTGTATAGTTGTAGAGTTATGGAGTTGTACTTTTACACCTTTGCACTTTGTATAGTCGTATAGTCGTAGAGTTGTAGAGTTGGGAAGTTGCGGAGTTGTACTGGACTTCTGGTGTGCAGCAATGCAGCTCATCACCTCGCCTTCGATGATAAGTCATCCCTACAGCCAAGCAGGAAAAGAGGAGGGTAGGAAGAGAGAGAAATTGAGGAAAGAATGGAAAAGCGGGGCGGAGGGGGAAGTGAGGGCCTTTCCACGATTGTCTCGTGATTCGTTCTGGTTGGCGAGGGCCGATTTCGAGAGGGCCTTGACCTATTTTGAGTGGCCGATTTTCTTAGCGTAGGTGGTCCGATTTTTCTTTAAAGCGGGGGTGTTGGTTCTTCGGTGGACGAAAAGATGTCTCTGCGGGTACCTCCCTTTGCATTCATGTTACATTGAAAATGTCGTAGCGTACATGCATAAATTATTTTTTTATAAACAGAATTAAATGTAACATTAGTCTAAATATAATTATCGCTACCAATAGAATATAAACTTATTCCTATTCAAATTTGAACTTAAATATATCTTAAATTAATTTGTAAAGTTAAAAATGATTGTAAATTTTCATAGATCATTTTCACTATACTTAAATATAATTAAAACTACATGATGACTTATGCTATATAAAATTATTTTAAATATGTATTTATATGTCGAATGTAGTTTTGTATTACATCGCGCTTTTCTTATACTTAGTATTACAAATATAAATGGGACGTAGAATGTTGTTCGTTAGTTAATATCAATAACGCTACCATCTCGCGTCGATAATACAGGTTTACTCTTAATATAGTTTTAAGTATTTATGGATTACGGTATATTTGAGTTAGGAAAAATGTAAAATTATTTTATTATCTAGGCGTGTTTTCTGTAAGATCTCTGCGCGGATGTACGCATCTGGTAAATGCGTGAGAAAGGGCAATATTGAGAGGAAGAAAAAGATAATTGTATATTATAAATAGACAAAATCGTCAACAGAGGTGGCTGTTTCGGTGCGCCATTATTGCGGTATTTAAGATACGTAGCGCTGACCCACGCGTCAGGTATAGAACAAGCTTTATGGGCGTTCGCGTTATATGCCCCTTTTGATAACCACTACTTTGTGGATCTTTAAGATTTACTGCTAGTAGTACTACAAAACGGAGGAAGCATTTACCAATGCAAGCATCTGCGTTATTTCATTCGTATTTAAGATACAGATAAGTTTTGTGTATACAAGTGTTCTTCGGTCCGTTAATTATCTACGCGTAGTAAAGTGATTAAGTTGTTTGCGTTGACCGTTAGAGACGCAAACATCTGCACGTTCCTCAGTATTTTCTAAATTTTGTATATTTATTGCATTTTTTGCATTACGCCCGCTCTCAACAGCTAAGGGAGATAAAAGAAAAGAAAGTAACGGGAAAATAAGGCGGTAATACAAAAGAAACAAAAAAAAAAAAATTAAAGACATTCGAGCAACTTGGGAAGGTCGATGTTACACCCCCACCGAAAAACGGTTGCTAGAGGTCAACGAACAGCAAGCGTACGCCTCAATGCCGCCAACCCGGGGACGGCCATGCTGGGAATAAAAGTGATGACGTTATGGCATCAGTGAGAAGAAACTATCTTCCTTTTTCTGCGTATTCCGAGAAGTGTTTGTTGGTATTTTCTTAGTTGATGGCGGGGTTATCGTTGCTTCGGTTTTTCCTGGTGCGTCGGATACTTCTATGATAATACTATGGTTGTTGGTCGGATTTGTTGTGACGTCTTGAGTCTGTATTTGCGAAGGTTCGTTTAGTCGGTTGGCTACCAACAAGTGGGATATGGATCCAAGTAGAGCTCCGAGCATTCTGGCTGACCAGCCGAATATTTTATGGAGTGTGACTCCCCGAACGAACATGTCAATGAATATTTTAATAATTTGGATGATAACGAAAACAGTGATGAAACCCGCGCTCATGGACCCGAATGTCATGAAGTTGGCCCATATGCGCTTCCAGGTTGATTCTGCCAATTTCGTGACAGCGTCTTCGTTTAGTAGCTTTAGCAGCGTGCCTTTTTGATCTGCTATGGGTTGTCCGTTCATTTCTCTGGCCAAGTCGTTTAGAAGAGCAGGACGTTCTACTGGAAACATGATTCTTTCTCGCAATTTGTTGATGTCCTTGTCTGAGTATATTCCATTCGTGGCTAGTTCTGAGGGATTTACATACTTCCAAGTGGGTCTAGTCAAGGGTTTGATTACCGCGGGAGCTATAGCTTCGGTTGGTCTTAGGAGTATTTTATTCCAAGCTTTTCCCACGTAGTAATACGATGGCAGTAGGGCGTTGCAAATGGTTTTAGTGCCTTTATTTTTAAGAATATGCATTATTGGAGTGAGAAAAAGGGTAGTATTTCTATGTGTTACCTGTAATTCTGCGTAACAACTTTCACCATGTTCGATTTTCACTTCTACGGGGATGCAGTTGATTATGTGCACCACTTCTCCTCCCAACACGGCCATGTACCCTGGCCCACGCATGAGGTTATACGCGAACTCGTCCGGTGACTGCACAGCTATAGACAGCGCGTTTTTCAGGGTTTGCCTTTCCAAGTTACACCTTTGTTTGAGGATATCGCGAAACAATTGCTTCATTTGTGTTCGTATGTGCTTTTCTACGTATACTAATTTTGAGTTTATATATGCAAATATATCCAAGTTCGAGACGGACCCCTTTCTATTTTGAACAAAAGTCTCCCCTTTTTGGGTCTCGAAAATAATTAGTTTTGGGTGTTCCGTTTTCGTGAGGGTATATCCGCATATACTCTCTTTACCTTTAGCTGCAAGAGCGAACGTAATATCATCAGCTGTGAGGGAGTACACTGTCTGGAAGCTATTTACCTGATGGTCTATCATTTTATTGGCGTAACCCTCCTTAAGGACGCCGTAGTGTTTAAAGTTACATGTATCTTCAGGAATCGACTTCCAAAAAGTGTATCCTCCCTCCATATCTAAACAGGTTCCTTCACCTAGCCGGCAGACTATACCAGAGCAAAGAAAAATTTGATTATTATTTAATTTAATCTGTGCTGTGTACGAGGTCAAGGTAACCTTAAGGGTTCCTTGTACAACTACGGACTCCCAGGTTCCGTAGGGGTCGGAAAAGCTTGCTCCGTTACAGCGACCGTCTGTGTTAAGGAAGCCTGCGAACGTGATACTGTGGGTAGCAGTATGGTTTACTCGTAACCCTTGGATGGTATGAGCATCCCCAAATCTTAATACGCCAGATTTACGCAAATCTTCGCATGAGCGTTGGCTCACTTCGTATAGATATTCGGCTTCGCCATTTTTTACAATCGATATGTGTGAATTCATTCCGCAGTAATAAATTGTTCGGTGTATTTCTAACTTACATTGTATGATGTTGGTTTCTGCATAATCGTTAATTTGTAACAATTGTACATAGCGTTTCGATACGGAGACGTTCTCCTTAGGAATATCGCACTCACCCACCTCTGTTAGCGATAGCGTCGAGACATTCATCATTCGCGATCCACAATCGTATCCTATGAGGCTTAACGTGGATGGAATGATAAAAAGCAAAAGGGGCAAGTACATCTGTAATCATAAATAATTTACCGTATTTGAAAAGATTCCTTTTTCTTACTCTCAACCTTATCTTTCTTTTCAGTTATTTCGCAATTAATGTGGGACATTCTTAGTCTATAAGCGTGGACGACCTTGCTTATCTTATTGATTTGGATCTTAATATTATTTTTATTAAGGATTTCTAGTATTTTATGGGGGCCTGAATAGTGGTTCCTGAATTTTCCCGGCTTCGGACCGGACAATAAAAAAACAAAATCGCCCACCCTAAGGGTTTTTGGATTAATAGTTTTGTCATAATATTTTTTTGACCTGAGTTTGGAGGGAACAAGGTTATCGTTCACCATTTTTTGTATCCCATTTAACCGGGTAACAAGGTCAATTATGTAACCTTTATAGGTTGGTAACAAATCTCCTTCCCACAAAGGGTCACTCGAGGGTAGTCTTGCCAATCGACCGAATATAACCTCGTACGGGGTATGCTTAGTACTTTCCTGCACACACGTATTATAGTTGAGCATCGCAATATACACCCAGCTGTCCCATTCTTCGTCACTCGAAGTATATTGTTTGAAGAACTCGCTCAGCGCATGATGCGATCTCTCTAGGGATCCGTTAGATTGAGGGTGGAAGGCTGTCGTCTTTATTTTCCGAATTCTAAATCTTTTTGCGACACGATTCATATGCCCCTTTTGATAACCACTACTATGTGGATCTTTAAGATTTATTGCTAGTAGTACTAGAAAATGGAGGAAGCGTTTACCAATGCAAGCATCTGCGTTATTTCATTCGTATTTAAGATACAGATAAGTTTTGTGTATACAAGTGTTCTTCGGTCCGTTAATTATCTACGCGTAGTAAAGTGATTAAGTTGTTTGCGTTGACCGTTAGGGACGCGAACATCTGCACATTCCTCAGTATTTTCTAAATTTTGTATATTTATTGCATTTTTTGCATTACGCCCGCTCTCAACAGCTAAGGGAGATAAAAGAAAAGAAAGTAACGGGAAAATAAGGCGGTAATACAAAAGAAACAAAAAAAAAATAAAAGACATTCGAGCAACTTGGGAAGGTCGATGTTACACTAACATAATGCGCGGTAATAATCTCTCGCGATCCGATGGATCACGACCAACCGTCAGACGGGAGTTCGATATTTTTATGTTACCTTGATTTAAATATTTTATTACGTTGTATATATTAAGTTTATTTTGTATATGCTGCTTTAGCATACCTTATTTATTTTATATTTATTATATAATATTATATTCATATTATAATATGTTATTTTAGCGTGTTATTTCAATTTATTTGATAATATGTTATGAAAAAATTAAGTTCTTATTTAACTACATAGGTTAGCTAGTAATTAGTTACTAATAAGCAGAAACATTAACCAAAAGAGAGAAAGGCAAGCGAGATACAGCGCTAGTAATTAGATTGTTGTTAGTAATAAGTTTTTCCTTTTTTTTTTATCTTGTCTGAATTTCATGATACATTGTCTCTGTTAGTATTTTTCCGAACTGATATTTCAGTTCAGTGACCTTGTGAGCTTTATTTGAGGCAAGGTTTGATTAACGGTGACCGCTCTGTCGATACTTAAATTCTCAGCGGTGGTTGTTATCATATACTAACCAGCTGGGAGGGAATACTGAGAAGAACATTGCCTTTTAGTGTGCGCTATATCGAAATAGCGTTGCGGCTATGTTGGGACAAGGATGTACTGTAAAAAAATCTGCTTTTCATTGATAAACGTTATGAGTTGATTCGTTCTTCCCTAATCGATATGAAAAGGATGATTCTCGCTTCATAAGTTTATTACCTGAGTTTTTTTTTTTTTTTTATGATAAGAAAGTTATCACCTGTCGCTCATCACTCGATCGTAGGGGCCTTAAAACCCGACAAACTCAGTTATGAGGCTGGTCCGAAAAACCCCGACAGCATCTCGGAAATGAGTCTTAGGGTAATATTAATGTTTACAATAATTATAATTTTTAATTTAACTTTTTATGTTAATATTCTTTTTGTATCATGTAGCATTATTATGTACATATTAGTATCATTATTATTATTTACTAGTATTATGTAGTTCTTCTTTAGTTATAAGTACTTTTAATAAATACCGGACTAAATAATTCAGAATTTGAATTAAGTAACATTGGACTTATCAATGCGCCGCGCTAGTATATTCTGATGGTAATATGCGTATCAGCTTTCTTCCTCAATGCGTCCAGAGCGTCAAATCACGCTATGCAACCGTTGCCAGCTCAATGCCAGACAACAACAACTTCGTCTACCTCGTCACCTATAGGTGTACGAATAAATAAAAAAATTGTGATTTTTCTCACTCATCCGAGCACGTATAATAAAGGATAGGGGAAAAAAAATGTTTTATGGTCATTGTAAATAACCTTAGCAGCATAGATGATACACTGCATAATTCATAAACATTACACATTGTCCAATTCATTATGCGTAATATAATGTAACAGTACAATGTACGAGGGTGGTCTGAAAAGTTTCCGACCTAACACAGATACAAGACATTTTTTCTTAATTTTTTTTTTTATTTCTCAACATAGTCTCCTTGCAATTCTACACACTTCTCCCAGCGATACTCCCATCTCTTTAACCCATCCAAATAGTACTCAGCGTTTTTCTCTGCAAAATGACTGTTCACGAATGTGATTAACTCCTCATTTGACGAAAATCTCTGTCCTCCGAGTCCAATTTTCAGATGAGGGAACAAAAAGAAGTCACTTGGGGCTAGGTCTGGTGAGTAAGGCGGATGGTCAAGCAGCTGGAACCGTAATTCGTGGATTTTCGCCATGGCAACCGCTGAGGTGTGAGACGGCGCGTTGTCTTGGTGAAACAGGATTTTTTTTTCTGCAAATGTGGACGTTTTTCCGCAAGTTCTGCCTTCAGCTTGTCAAGTAATGATGCATAGTATGCTCCTGTAATGGTTTTTCCTTTTTGAAGATAATCGATTAAAATAACTCCATGACTATCTAAAAAAACAGTCGCCATCACTTTCCCAGCCGAAAAAACAGTTTTTGCTTTTATTGGAGCCGGTTCCCCCTTTGCAGTCCACTGTTTTAACTGTATTTTTGTTTCGAGCGTATAATGGTGTATCCAAGTTTCATCTACAGTAATTAATCAGCGCCAAAACTCGGATTTATTGCGCCTAAACTGTGCCAATAGAGCGTTGGAAATGTTCATTCGAACACGTTTTTGGTCTAACGTAAGCAAACGCGGCACCCAACGTGCGGACAGCTTTCTCATGCCTAAATCTTGATTTAATATGTAGCAAACACGTTCTTTGGACATGTTCATAACCTCTGCTATCTCTCTCACTTTAATTCGGCGGTCATCTAGCACCATTTGGTGAACTTTGGCGATGTTATCGTCAGTGGTTGCAGTTTTTGGACGTCCCGAACGTTCATCGTCTCCCAAGCTTTCACAGCCACGTTTGAATTCAGCTGCCCAAAATTTCACTGTGGTAAATGATGGTGCAGAATCCCCATACATAGAGTTCAACTCATTTTTGATTTGCGTAGGCGTATTGCCTTTCAAAAACAAAAATTTAATGACAGCTCGATACTCAATTTTGTCCATTTTCACAACAACGCTCACATCGACTCACTCAAACGACTGTCAACTAACAACTGCGCATCCAAAATGGCTGAAACTTTGGTGAGAAACTGTCAACAGATGAACAACGAAATTCGCTAGCTTTTATTGACGAGTGCTGCTATCTTCACGTGGAGGTCGGAAACTTCTCAGACCACCCTCGTATATATACTAGGCTGTTTAATAAGTTTTACAGTTCAATAAGAAAAACAGAATTTTATGGTTTAAAATACACTTTATTATTAAGTATGGTCTCCCAGAACATCAATACACTTATTCCAACGAGATTCCAATTTGTGAATTCCATCCCTGAAGTGAGAATCTGGAAGGGCTGCAAAATACGCTCCCACATCTGTTATGACCTAATCATTTGATGAAAAACGCTTTCCACGCATGAATTTTTTTAGGTCTGGAAACAGATGGAAGTTGCTAGGGGCCAAATCTGGTGAATACGATGGATGCTCCAACAATTCGAACTTTAATTCATGGATTTTAGCCATTGTCAAAATGCTCTTGTGACACGGTGCATTGTCCTGATGAAAAAGGATTTTTTTCTTCTGCAAATCGGGTCTTTTTTCGCGAATTTTTTCTTTCAGCTGGTCTAAAAGGATACAATAATATTCAGAATTCATTGTTTTATCAGTTTGCAAATAATCCACAAACAAAATTCCTTTCGCACCCCAAAAAACTGATGCTAACACCTTCTTGGCCGATTTCTGGACGCGAACTCGTTTCAGAGCCGAAGAACCAGGTTCACACCATTTTTTAGCCTCTTGTTTTGATTCAGGATCATGATGATAGACCCAAGTCTCATCCATAGTAATGAATCGACGCACAAAATCCACTTTATCCTTTCGAAAACGCCATAAATGTTGCTGAGAATGTCGCATTCGAATGTTTTTTTGTTCCATTGTTAGCGAATGCGGCACCCATTGTGCACACAGCTTTCTGAAACCCAATACTTCAGTCAAAATATTGCTTACCCTGCCCAATGAGATGCCTAGGGCTTCTACTAAATCTCTTTCAGTCACTCGACGATTTTCCAATACGATATCCTGTATTTTTTCTACGATTTCTGGTGTTGTTGCTGTTTTTGGACGTCCTTGACGTGGATCGTCTTCAAGACTTGTGCGACCACGTTTAAACTCAGAAACTCATTCTTCTACTGTACTAATTGAAGGCGAAGAGTCCTTATACACTTTCAACATCCGTTCATAAATTTCTTTTGCTTTTAAACCTTCCAAAAATAAAAATTGAATCACTGCACGATACTTGATTTTTTCCATTGTAAAAAAATACTGTAACACGTCGATACTAAATGGCTTGTAAATAAAGAATGAATTGGCAGATTGAAATGAAACTTCACATACGTTCAAATGAAGAGTGTACCACCATAACAAAAAAAATTTACGCTTGTAGCAACACCCTCTCTTATCGAACCGCGAAACTTATTGAACAGCCTGGTATTAGGGTGTATTTGATTGTTCACCTAAGAAAGGTCTCATAAATTTTATCTCAATCATAATAAGTTATTTCATAATAACATTAATTCATTCGTGAATTTAAATGCCATCGAAAATATATTAAGTCGCGGCCTTCAACAGCTTTACGGTAGACTTAAGCGCAATAGTGCTTATTACCCGCGAGGAATGTGCAAGCATGCAGGCAACGAACATTACAGTCATCTGTGAAGAATGATACTTCACTCTTTAAAAATAAGAAATCAATAAATTCAAATCTTCCTAGAGTACAAAGATACCATACCTAGTAACTTTAAATGCACTTTTAAGTTTTACGATAACAATTAAGATAATAATATAATATTTAATTTAATGATAATTATAATTTTTTATATATATACTAGGTTGTTCAAAAAGTTTTGAAAGCGGAAATGAAGATACTTTTTTTTGTTGGTGAAATCACTTTTATTGCTCAGTATAATCTCCCATAAGTTCAATACACTTGGTCCAACGGTCTTCCAACTTGTTTATCCCATCATGGAAGTGACTTTCTGCAAGGCCTGCAAAATACTCCTCTACGACGGCTATAACCTCTTCGTTTGATAAAAAATACTTCCCACGAAGGAATTTCTTGAGGTGTGGAAACAGCCAGAAGTCAGAGGGAGCTAAATCAGGCGAATAAGGTGGATGCTGCAACAATTCGTACTTTAATTCGGTTATTTTAGTGATGGTTTTTTGAGCTGTGTGAGCGGGTGCATTGTCTTGATGAAAAATGATTTTTTTCTTGTGCAAACCGGGTCTTCTTTCACTAATTTTTTCATCCAATTGGTCCAAAAGGTTACAATAATATTCAGAATTTATTGTTTTGCCAGTTTGGAGATAATCCACCAACAAAATCCCTTTTGCATCCAAAAAAACTGACGCTAACACCTTCTTCACCGATTTCTGGACACGAACTCGCTTCGGTGCCGAAGTGCCTGGTTGACACCACTCTTTAGCCTCTTGTTTTGATTCAGGGTCATGATGGTAGACCCAAGTCTCATCCATAGTGATGAATCGACGCAAAAAATCCTTTTTATCCTTTCGAAAACGCTCCAAATGTTGCTCAGAAAGTCGCATTCGAACGTGTTTTTGTTCCATTGTGAGCGAATGTGGCACCCATTGTACATAGAGCTTTCTGAAACCCAAAACTTCATTTAAAATATGACTCACACTGCCTAATGAGATGTCTAGGGCCTCTGCTAAGTCTCTCTTGGTCAATCGACGATTTTCCAAAACCATATCCTGTACTTTTGCTATGAATGCTGGTGTTGATGCACTTCTTGGACGTCCTGAGCGTGAATCGTCTTCAACGCTTTTTCGACCACGTCTAAACTCTAAAACCCATCGATGCACAGTTGGAAATGAAGGAGCAGAGTCCTTTAACACTTTCACCATTTTTGTATGAATTTCCGTTGCTGATATACCGTCCAAAACAAAGAATTTTATTACTGCACGATATTTGGTTTTTTCCATTGTAAAAAGAATACACTGACACGTCAACTTTAAATGGCTTGTAAACAAACAATGAATTGACAGAGTGGAATGAAACTTTGGGTATGTTTATATGAAAGATAAAATATTAAAATGGCGTAAAAATTTTGGTTCTTCTACTGCTCTATAGATGTCGCTTTCAAAACTTTTTGAACAACCTAGTATATATATATATTTATATACATGGTGGTCCGTTTTGATCTATCGGTCGAAATAACT
Source organism: Chalcis sispes (assembly GCA_949987625.1). NCBI lineage: Eukaryota > Metazoa > Arthropoda > Insecta > Hymenoptera > Chalcididae > Chalcis > Chalcis sispes. The sequence continues at coordinate 22,080,712 of OX465099.1, forward strand.
TTAAAGGGAGATGGTTATACCAAAAAATGTTCAGACAAAAGTTGTAGGTGTTGAAAGGGGTCGTCCAACGCTGACCTTGGCGTTAACCTTGAGGTCAAATTTGAAGGTTATTTGAGGATCAAATCGCGAATTTTAAATGGAAATTTAAATTTTTTATTACAGATTCTGATTCTGCGTTGAAAAATATAAAAGTTTTGTCTTGAACATTTTTTTCGATGTGTGACAGAAGGCAACAAAGTATCATGCTTACCATATTGCATTAACGCAAGCATTAACACCAGCTGATATGATAGCACGTGTTGGGTTCTGTCAATGTGCTTTGCGAAAGATTCAACGTAACAACCAATTTTTTAGGTACGTCCTTTTCTCTGACGAAGCTACCTTCCAAAGCACTGGGCATTTAAATAGATTCAACAGTCATTATTGGTCACACGTTAATCCTCACTGGCATAGATCTATTGACAATCAACATCGATGGTCTGTAATGGTCTGGTGTGGTATTGTAAACGGGTACTTAATTGGACCCTACTTTTTTGATTATAATGTAACTGCTGCAAGATATTTGCAGTTCCTCAGAAGTGATTTGTTTAATTTAATGGAGAACGTGGATCTAGGAAGCAGGCAACGGATGTGGTTCCAACAAGACGGGGCACCTCCACATTTTGCACGCATTGTACGAGATCACTTAAATGAGCAATACCCCAATCGATGGATTGGACGCGGTGGACCATTTCAATGGCCTCCCCGTTCACCCTATTTAACATCACCTGATTTTTACTTATGGGAGATGTTGAAACATTGCGTTTACGCACAGCGGCCGACGACGCGTGATGATATGAAAGAACGTATACGAACAGCTTGTGCGGCAATACCCCGGACTGTGTTATTACAAACAGTGGACAACTTTTATAAGAGATTAAACTTGTGTTTACAGGAAAATGGAGACAATTTTGAACAGCATCTTCGTCGTTAGTTCGAAGGGATGAATTGTGACGCAAGGGGACTCACATTAAAAAAGCACCCCATAGAGACATGATTCTACTACGTCCACGTCGTTGTCCCCGGGTAACGCTGAAAATAGAATAAATCTTTCCTTTAAAACAGATTTTTTTTAAATGTATTTATCCACAGAATTATAATTTGCAGAACACGATGTGTATTCCTCGAGAAATTCTAATTCGGTAACGATTATTGTACGCATTTTTAATTTTGTCGATTACAGCGACATCTGTCACGAATCTTAAAAATTTTCTAAACAAAATTTCCATATTTTTCGACGCAGAATCAGAATCTGCAATATAAAATTGGGGTACCCATTTCAGATTTTTAAGTTGAAACCGCTCCATACGGGAGGTTACTGGGAGGGAGGGGGGGGGTGGATTGTGGTGTTATTGCATGTTCCCTATCCAGATTAACAAATTTTCCTTTACTACCTTTTCATATACGTAGTTGTTGAGATATTTGCATCGATAGATTAAAACTGCTGATCACAGCGCCATTTGTCACGCATCGAAAAAAATGTTTGAGACAAAACTTTCATATTTTTCGACGCAAAATTAGAATCTGCAATCAAAAATTGGGATTTCCATTTAAAATTCGCGATTTTACCCTCAAATAACTTTCAAATTTGACCTCAAGGTTAACGCCAAAGTCAGCGTTGGACGACCCCTCTCAACCCCTACAACTGTTGTTTGAAACATTTTTTGATATAACTATCACCCTTTGAAGTTATTTCGACCGATAGATTAAAACGGACCACCCTGTATATATATATATATATATATATATATATATATATATCTATAACTTTATATAATTCATGTAAGTTTTAGAATTTCCTACTTGGTTAGGGATTTAATCTGTTTAATCCGTTGATGTATTGAACCTTGTTTACCCTTATATTTTCTATATACGAGGTCTGGCTATTAAATAACGAGACTGGTTACGAAAAAGGGTTTTATTATAAAAATTATTCTACATTCGAATGCTCCCCTTCAATATACTCCCCTTCCCTGGCCACACACCTTTCCATACGTTTTTTCCATTGATCGAAGCAGTGCTGGAAGTCTTCTTTGGTGAGAGCCTTTAGGAGCTCTGCCGTTTTTTGCTTTACCGCTTCCATCGACTCAAATCGGATCCCTTTCAAAGCAGATTTTATCTTCGGAAACAAAAAAAAGTCGCACAGTGCCAAATCAATCGAGTACGGCGCGTGTTCGAGCACTGGAGTGCGCTTACCGGCCAAATACTGCTTCACAGATAGCGCGTTATAGGCAGGTGCGTTGTCCTGGTGCAAAATCCACGAGTTGTTCTTCCACAACTCGGGCCGTTTCTTACGAACTCGTTCTCGCAGTGTTGCCAAAACTGACAAATAGTAAGTCTGGTTGACAGTCTGACCCTCTGGAACCCATTGCGCGTCCCCACATTGGCTTTTTGAGTTTGCTAAATAGCCAGAAGTCGCACGGAGCTAAATCAGGCGAATACGGTGGTTGCGAAATGATGTGAGTCGAGTTTTTGGCAAAAAAGTCGCGAAGAACCAATGCAGTATGACATGGTGCATTATCGTAATGAAGGAACCAAGCGTTGTTCGCCCATAATTCCGGCCGTTTCAGACGAATAGCTTCACGCAAACGACGCATAACGCTCAAATAATATTTTTTGTTGACAGTTTGGCCCGGCAGAAGGAATTCATAGTGCACCACACCACGATAATCAAAGAAAACTGTCTTGCTTCACCTTTTGCACGATAATCGCTGGATTGGTCGGTGGTTTCAGGGTCGTATGCGTAAATCCAAATCTCGTCTCCAGTAATGACGCATTTCAAGTGGTTCTGATAGTCAGACAGCAAAGTTTCACACACATCAACGCGACACTTTTTTTCCAAAAAATTGAGCGATTTTGGCACCAATCGAGGCCTTTCTCGGTCGTCATGACGCGTTTGAGACACAAAACATCCTTCAAAATGGTTTGGGCTGAGCTAAATGATATTCCAACACTATCAGCGAGGTCTCTGATTGTCAATCGACAATTTTCAAGCACCAAATCTTTAATTTTTTGGACGTGGCCCTCATCGGTAGACGTTGATGGTCGTCCAGAGCGCGGTTCGTCTTCAACGCGTTCTCGGCCCGCTTTGAACTCGTTCTACCACTTATATACGTTTTTTTGTGCCATAGTTTGATCACCAAAGGCCTTCCGCAACATTTTCAACGTGTCCGCACAAGAATATTTGTTCCGCAAACAAAATTTGATGCAAGTTCTTTGCTCAACAAAATCACCCATTGTAAAAATCAAAAAATTCACTTTTGGTTGTTTACAAAAACACGTGTAACTCGGAGATAATTAAACCTTTTGACAAATAGACGCTTGGCAAATGTTATAGACAGTTCTACCAACCTAGAAAAAATATACCTGCCTTCCTAATGCCCGGGAGTTTTAAATGACTATTTCACCTTACTTTTTGATCACAGTAGTATATACTTATTGAGAATAAATTATGGAAATCTACATATATGTCTTCGGGAATACTTAGGCTACAAATTAACATGCATATATTATTGGATTTACATATATTAATTATTAATAATTATATATTGATAATGCTTAACAAATATATATAATACATATTACAGTTTTTGTTAAATATTTTCCAGCACACGTATATTCACCTTATCAATTTTAAATAGAATACGATCGGATTTTTATTAGCTAGAATAATTTTTGGACCATTGTTCTCGATACATGAGGTCGAGCGTTATTATGAAGCAGTATCACTCCATCCCTGTTGACAAGCCTAGGTTGTTGGACTATCAATTTCTGATGCATTTCAAGTTGAGCACATTGATTGTATTTCTGAGCATTGATGGTTTCGCTAGGTTGCAGGAACGAATAGTGGATAACTCCAGCTACAGACCACCAAACAGTTACCATTATTTTCTCTACATGAAGGCTTGGTTTCGGCATGTGTCTTGGCGCTTCATCGGCATCTAACCATTGGGCCGATCGGCGACAGTTATCGTATAAAATCCACTTTTCATTGCAGGTCACAATTCGGTGCAAGAACGGTTCCTTTTTGTTGCGGGAGAAAAGAGAACTTGAAATCTCCATTCGACGCGTCATGTTTTGCTCGGTAAGATCATGCGGAACCCATTTGTCAAGCTTTTTCACTTTTCCAAGTTGTTGTAAGTGGCGGCAAACTGTCGAATTGTGAACGCCTAATTTCTCGGCAAGATCCCTTATGGTTTGGCGGGGGTCAGACTCCACTAATGCACGCAGCTCATCGTTATCGATCGATGGTCCTAGGTGTCCACGTGGCTCATTTCCAAGGTCCATATCTCCGGATCGAAATTTTTCGAACCACCGCCGAGTGGTTCGTTCGCTAACTGTATCAGGCCCAAATGCGCTGTTGATATTCCTCGTTGCTTCCGTGTCGTTGTGCTCTAATTTAAATTCGTATAGTAAAAGTAGCCGTTTTTGATTCACTTCCATGTTCACTTTGTCTTCTTGTTTTTACGATCACTATGAAGTGCAACACAGAAATGACTCCATAAACCAAGGTAGCAGTATTTATACTTCAATATGTCATATCGTTTGCGCCGCTTTGTGCCAACATAATACACTAAAATTGCAGCCAACTGTATGTCATTGCTAAATCGGCCATTTCATCTGCAGCAACCTAATACTTATTGAATCGCCCTCGTATGCTGAGATATATATATATATATCTATTGTATAATCTATTAACATAAATATTAATTATTAAATTATAATCGTTAAATGGTAATAATTATAATAGTTAGATAATAAGATATGCTGAATAGTAAAAATTTGGGGCAGAGGCGTCGCAAATATTTAGTTGTTATTGTATATGCATCATTTACAATACAGTTACCTGCTCCGCGCTTCTTGCGTTCATTTCTAACAATTTACTATCGACTTCCTTTGTTCTGTTGTTGTATTGGGGGAAGGGAGGGGAATTGGAAAGACATCAGTTTTCGACACCCATTTCCAATATAAATTGGATTATTTTAGGCATTTCTGGTCATCATATGTCTTAGACGGGAGACGGGTGAAACACTAGTTAGTAGGATGTTAGTAGGAAGTGGGTGGTTTTAGTCGAAAGATTAGTTTTGCCTTGACGCGCCCGCGCCTACTCTTGGCTGGTGGATACTATTAGCGGTACCAATCCTTTGCAGCTATCGCAGTGGATAGGCTCTTCTAATTCTTGTCTATACCGAGTTTTTGCATTGGTTCACCACCAGATCCACGTCCAACGGTCCGTTAGCTATAGTCGTGATGCAACCGAGGCAACCTCTCCAGAAAGGTAATGGCCACTTGCATTTCTCATACTGCTCTTTCGAGTATGGCGGCAATGAAATATCCTCGGCCCATTTGCGAGGACTTTCCCCCAACGATGCGTGATGTTAATTGGCATAGTCGTCATCCCAAGGTTTCTCTCGATAGATAGTAATAAGCCGCAACTTCTGGCACCTTATGCATGAGGTTGACAGCGTCAATTCTTTTTGGTGGTGGGGTTCTTCACATTCCCAGGCACTTGGGTAAATATCCTCCACGTTTCCTTCTAGCCAGTTGAATAGACATACTCCGCAATTCCGCTAGATGGGTAGCGGCTGTTGACATGTTATGCATGCACCCTGAACTATGGCTGACCCGAAGTATTGCGTTCCGTAGGTGAGGTGGAGCGTGGATGAATGTGTTACTACGTAATCATTGTACTCTAGGGTTTCTCTGAGTTGGATTTTCTCCTACTAGTCCTCGGGATCCATTTCTGTAGTGAATGGGGTGAGGTCGGGGCGTTGGTGCATTACGTTATTAGTTCTTAACGCGTGCCTCCAGATTTGCTGCTGCTCCATATTTTTTTTTTTATTAATGAGGTTACATTAACTCCTTCATTCTTTAGAACGTTTAGGAGAACTTTAGCCCCTGGTCTTATGACAAGCTCGTTTTGGCCCCGTAATCTCTTAATCAACAGGAGGAATAGTTCGTTGAATAAAGTTCCGTTCATCGATAAATATTCTTCCTGTCTTCGGGTCCTTGCCTGTTTGGCCCTCTTCATGCGATGATTTTGCACCACCTCCTTAACCGTTTGAGTCCCAGGGTGTATTGAAAAAACACTGTCAAAGAATCCCAAACAGCGCAATCGCGCTTTCTCTAAATGAGTACCTTTTATTTTGTAATGTATTATTGCATGATTATAGTATTATTCTACTATATGTAGCTATTGCAAAATGTACTATTAACATTAAAAGGAGCTGTGTGATGCACTTGATTCAGTAAATCGCGCGCATTTCTGACTTGGACAATCGGTAACACATCGTCAGTTGTCCACAATGCTAGAAATGTGCTGGGTTTTCTCGACATAAAATCTCAACAGCACGATCGCGCTGCTTGGGACCCAAACGATTAATGATGAGCATGCTCACCAGAACCACCGACTTTTCCATGTTTATTATTGTAAGTATTATTTTTTTCCTCTCCTTTTTTTTTCTAACAACTCTGTTGTGAATCGGGAAGGAAAATGATAATAAAAATTTTGTGAAGACAAAACAAGAGAGCGTCATGTGTATTTCAATAGAGGCAATATATACGATTAATAAGTAGATAATAGAAAGGTAGCGCAAATGGGAAAGAAAAATTAATTACGATTGACCTTTTAGTCTTTGCTCGTTCAATATTACTTAATTTTAAAAACCTAGTTATCTGACGTTAATCGAAGTTTATGCTTTTGCTAATATTAATTTTTTCCTTTAAAGATTTCCCCGATTTATTATACGCGCGCGGTCACGATATATTATATTATTCGTGTGAGCGGTGAGTGAGAGGTTAACTCTCAGTCACACACATATAGAAGGTGTACAAGTATGGAATGCGGATTTTAAAAGAAAAAATAACATGTTAAATTTGGGAGAATAATAAAAAGTGCTTTATTCAAAGTATGCTCCATCGTTTTTTATACATTTTTCCCATCTTTCGGTCAATTTGTGAACACTACGCCAGTAGAAATCTTCCCCTTTTGCCACAAACCATTCATCGAACCATTTTTTGACATCTTGATAGGAATCAAAGCGCTGCTCAGTAAGTGCGTGACCCATCGATGCAAATTAGTGGTAATCAGAAGGAACTAAATCTGGTGAGTAAGCCGCATGAGGCAGAACTTCCCAGTTGAGTGCTTCCAATGTGTTGCAAACCGGTTTTGCTGTATGTAATGGAGCATTGTCATGGAGAAAAATTACTTTGTGTTGCCTCTTTCGGTATTCTGGCCTTTTTTCAAGCAGCAAACGGTTTAAATCGGTTAATTGTTGTTGGTAACGTGTAGTATTAACCGTTTTCCCAGGTTTCAATAGCTCATAATAGACCACGCCCCTCAGGTCCCACCAAACACAGAAGATCGTCTTTCTGCCAAAACGATTTCGTCTTGCGGTCGATGTGGATGGTGCTCCTGGGTCTACCCATGATTTCTTGCGTTTGGGATTTTCAAAATAAATCCACTTTTCATCCCCTGTTACTATTCGATGCAAAAACGACTTCCTTTTGTACCGAGCGAGCAAAATTTCACATGTAATTTTGCGATTTTCCAGTTGCCTGTCATTCAACTCATGTGGTACCCATCTACCGCTCTTCGGAATTTTCCCCATTACTCGTAGGCGATTGAAAACAGCTTGTCGGGAAACTCCTAATTTCTATGCGAGTTGTTTTTGTGTTTGCGATCATCTTCATCCAACAATGCTTGCAAACCCATATCTTCGAATTTTTTTGGCGGTTTTTCATGTTCCTTGTCTGCAACGTCGAAGTCACCTTTTTTGAAACGCTGAAACCATCGTTCACACGTATCTTGCGATGGAGCATGTTCATCATAAGCTTCTTGTAGTAAGCGAAAGGATTCAGCAGCAGTTTTCTTCAAATGAAAACAAAAAATTAAGGGGGGAAATCACAGTAAAATTTTCAATTTTTCGAAAAAAATTTTTTTCGCCTAAAAGGTGCTTTAGAGTCTTAAAAATAATATACCAAATAATGGAACACGGCAAAAGTGTCTGAGTGCCCAAATTTTTCATTCTGCGGTAACGCCACTCAGGTATGGTTTCTCAGTACTTAAAACTTTAAACGCGTTTTTCTCGAAACCACTTTTTTTGAGCTCGCCGAAGACATAACTTGAGCAAATCTTTACCGAACGACTTAAAATTTTGACAGTAGCTTTAAAATATCTTTCTCCACGGAGTTACGTAAGATTTTTTATTTTATATGGCTTAGTTTTTTTTATCGAAGATTTGATGGCGTTTTTTTTTGTTAAAAATTTAACTTTATTTTCAAACATGCACCATTTTGTGAAAAATCAATACATCGAAAAAATCTTACGTAGCTCGCTAGCTGTTGTTATATGAAAACTAAAAAATTTTGGTTTTTTCTTCCAGGTCAAAAATTAAGGAGTCTACGTCTTCGGCCATTGACACGCTTTCAAAAATAGGCGACTTGGGGCATATGCTGCGCAGCCGCCATTTTTAAATATTTTTTATTGAAAAAATTACATTTTGTACTTTTTTAGTATTGCTATAAAACCTACTTTACAGATTTTCGATTGATACTTTTATTCAGCCAAAATTAATTCCCGAAAATATGCCTATTTTTTTGTGTGCTACTGTGATTTCCCCCCTTAATGCTGTCTGCGAATGCTCTTTGTTCGGTATAAATTTTGACATATCAAACACAACAATACAACACGATGCACACACTTTCTCAGTCTATCACTAATGCGCGTCTGAACTTATTGACGACACAACAAAATAGCGCAGTGTCAAATCATAACAGCTTAAACTGCATTGGTACACCATCTGTTGTCTAAAATCCGCATTTTATACTTGTACACCTGGTATATAACACATCGTTCAATAAGTCCCGAGACTAACCCAGAGATGGTGCTAGTAGTACCAAACTGGCCACGTTTCCATAGAGTGCGAACCTGTACATAAAACGTGTAAAAATTTCACGTCGATCGGATCACAGACAGCAGAGTTATCGAGGTTAGAGTAAAGTCACTTTGTAATTTGTTTGAAAAATGGAAAAAAGCGAGTTTCGCGTGTTGATAAAACATTGTTTTTTAATGGGTAAAAATACCGTAGAAGCCCAGCAATGGCTTGAAAAACATTACCCGGACTCCTCTCCATCCAAACCAACGATTTGTCGTTGGTATGCTGAGTTTAAACGTGGTCGTACGGACACAAACGATGCGGAACGTTCGGGTAGGCCATTGGAAGCCGTTACACAGGAAAATGTGAGTGAAGTGTTAAAAATTGTAATGAAAAATCGCAAAGTGAAGGTCCGTGAGATTGCAGAAATGACACAGATATCATCTGGAAGCGTATTTACAATCCTTCATCAAAAATTGAGCATGAAATAGGTTTTTTCCAAGTGGGTGCCGCGGTTGCTTTCAGTGGAACAAAAACAGCAACGAGTCGACGATTCAGAGAGCTGTTTATCGCTATTTACTTGCAATAAAAAGGATTTCCTGCGTCGATACGTGACCGTGGATGAAACATGGATACATCATTTCACTCCGGAGTCGAATCGGCAATCATCTGAGTGGCGCATGGCTGGCGAAAGCCGCCCAAAGCGTCCAAAAACGCAGCAGTCTGCTGGCAAAGTCATGGCGTCTGTTTTTTGGGATAGACATGGCGTGATTTTCATTGACTACCTGGAAAAAGGTAAATCGATCAACAGTGATTATTATATTGACTTGTTGGTACGTTTGAAGGAGGAGATCGCAGCAAAACGACCGCACATGAAGAAGAAAAAAATCCTTTTTCACCAAGACAATGCACTATGCCACAAGTCCATGAAAACAATGGCAAAATTGAACGAATTGGGCTTTGATTTGCTTCCTCACCCCCCGTATTCGCCAGATTTAGCCCCCAGCGACTACTGGCTCTTTGCTGATCTCAAAAAAATGCTCCAGGGAAAAAAATTTGGCTCGAATGAGGAGGTCATTGCCGAAACTGAAGCCTATTTTGAAGCAAAGAATAAATCCTTCTATAAACATGGTATAGAAATGTTGGAAAGGCGTTGGAAAGATTGTATCACTCTAAAAGGAGATTATATTGATGAATAAAAATGATTTTTGAAAAAAAATGTTGTTTTCGTTGTTAGTCTCGGGACTTATTGAACGATGTGTTATAGAGTGAGTGGTGTGTGTTTGCATAAGCGTGTGTGAGACTACGCGCGTGTAGTCTCCCGGTTGGTCGCGAGAGGCCGCGTCCAACTGCCAGCCAGCCCGCGATAAGTTAGGGCTAGCTCACATGCCTGAAACGCGAGCATTTGGGCTGGTCATAGACTTATACTATACTATATATACTATATAGTATACTAGACTGCGCGCGTTGTGAGAGATTTTGAAGACAACATTAAGGGACGGAGACAGCTTGGGAGGCGTTTTGTCTCTCTCGCTTGGCAGGAAGAGTGGAGAGGCTGTTAAGGGGAAAGTGTTCCTTCCGCTCGCTCTTCAAATTGTCAATCGCAGATTCAATAATATTTAATTTTCTTTTATTTTAATTTTTTTAATTAAACATCAAAAATGGTTCAAGATTTAAGAAAAATAAATGCAAGTGTAACAAAGTTTTTCTTAACGTTTTAATACTTTTCTAATGCCTTCTTTCCAATATTTTACATTATTTTATTTTCCAACAACAATAAAGAATATAACATTAAAAAGACACATATATATATATATATATATATATATATATATATATATATACATACTATTTTATAAATTGAAATAAATTAATGTAAATATTATTTATTGGTTTTTAAATAATACTAGCCGATCATGATATGTTCTAATTTGCTGTACTATATCATTCGATGATTTTGCTTTGTGATGAAGTTTTATATTAAAATATTTATTTAATATTGTATTTATCAAATCCAATTTAACGTCTATTTAACGTCTGTTTAACGTCTATTTGCTATGGTTACTTATATTATGATGTCCTTTTCACGTAGTCAGTCGCTCCCCCCACCAACCTCCACGTTAGAGAGAGACACAACCCTTCCCGCTATTACTTTCTCACTTTAATGTTGTCCTCAAAACCTCTCACAGCGCGCGCAGTGTAGTATATAAGTCTATGGGGCTGGTACACACGCCTTGCTGCGTGAATACAGCAAGGTGAGTAGTCGACACGCACGTGCAGAGCGTGTCTCGCATAAAATTATTGCGCGTGTCGTAAATCTAATCGCGACCCTCGGCAAAGGAACTTTAAGAAATAAATAATAACTTTTGTAATTAGTTTTAACAGATTCTGTCACTAATAAAGTTGTTTGCGCAGAACGGGTGCGCATTATTTACCCCCTTTCCCTTCCTAGCGTTCCTATCCCGAATACCGCCGCCTCCGCGGGCGTACCAACCTGCAGTTGTTACGCAAACTGAGTAGCCGAGCCCGGTGGGAGCAGCACCGGCAACGGGACCTGAAGGTAAGACCCTGCACACACCAAAGAAAGAAGGATACAAGGAGGATCCTGCATTGTAAATGGATCGGCACTGCACGTGAGTGCTATTGCACGACGGCTGACATCCGTCGGCACTCGAGGCCGCACCGAGGGATAGCTGCGGCCGCAACAGTGCGCACGTGTGAGGGAGTCCCGCACGTGCCTCCGATAATAACCCCGTTGCAATTTATAATTATCATTTTTCTTTTCAAAAATATTTTATTTTTATAAATTTTTACGACTTTATTTACAACAATATAATACTAGACTATTTTTAGTCATCAAATTGATTGTTTTATCGTCATCGTCTGACCCTCTATTAGGTTGAACTTCTTTATCATCTTCAAAAGTTTCTTCAGTATCACTAAATTGCTCGGTTCGTTCATTTTCAGGATCCAAGTAAATAGGTGATAAGTATGACCGTGGCCTTGCTGATGTAATTATAGTATGAGCAACTGTAGCAACTCTTTTATTCCACTTAACTTCATTTGTTTTTGTTTTATTTTTAAGGAATGTTATAAGAATATCAAGAATGTCTGTTAAGGATTCAGGAATATTTTCAAAAATATTTTTTTCATTAAAATTTAGAAGAAAATAATTATTTGTGTGGTAAGAAGTCTTACAAATATATTGTAATATAAGATGACCACCCACATAGCACAAAAGGTTTCAAAGAAACTTTCTTGGAAAGATTTCACTAAAACCTTTCAAAAACATTTTTATATAGATTGTGAAACCTTTTAAAAACCTTTCATAGTAGTATTTTTCATAAGATTTTAAAAATCATTCTAAAACATTTCTAAGAAACCAAAAAACGAAATATAACAGGGACTTTATAGAACCTTTCCTGAAACCTTTCACAAAAGGTTTCTAAATCATTGTATGGAAAGCTTTATGAAAAGGATTTTGAAACATTTATGTAATATTTTAATGAAATTTTCCTATGAATTTTTTTTTAAAGCATTTCTAAAATGTTTTGAGAAAACTTTCAAAAAATGTTTTTATTTCGCGAAACATTTTTAAAAAGGTTATGAGAATATTCCTAAAAAAAATTTTTGGAATTACTATTACAATAGAATAAGGCATTTTTTAAAAGACAGCAGAAATCTTACACAAACCTTTCGTAATAGCTTTCACAAAGGGTTTCTAAATCATTGTATAAAAAGCTTTATAAAAAGGATTTTTAAACATTTATGTAATATTTTAATGAAATCTTTCTATAAATCTTTTAGAAGCATTTCTCGAATATTTTGAGCAAACTTTCAAAAAATGTTTTCAAAAGATTCCAAGAAATATTTTTAAAAAGGCTATGAGAAAGTTTTTTGAAAGGATTTTTTGAATGAATACTGACACTAAAATACAATATTTTTTTAAAGTCAACAGAAATCTTTCACGAACCTTTCCTCGAAAGTTTTACAAAATATTTCTAAATCATTGTATGCGAAGCTTTATAAAAAGGATTTGCAAAGGTTCGTATAATAATATTTAAATGAAACTTCTCCAAAATATTTTGAGCATTTCTAAAATATTTTGAGAAAACGCTGTTCTTATTTTATTTAGCCGAAAAGCTGATGACCATATTACATATCCACCATTCTTTTAAAATAGCAAAAAAAAAATAAGCTTATTTTTATGGTAAAACAAGAAAAACGCTCATTTTTTCTATCATAAAAGAAGACAAAAGTTAAAAACTCAAACCACCTTAATTTCGAACAACATTGATCACCATAATTATTTATAATTATTACTGTTTGAGCATTCGATTGGTCATGAAACCATCACGTTATACGATAATCATATTTTTACACATATACACAGTGTGTCCCATGGAAAACGGAACTTTTTCAAAACATCGATTTATATTGGCGCCACCTATTGGTGGATGTTAGCAATCGAAAGGTCCATTCTTAACTGACATCCTGTCAAAATTGTATGACATTTGGTTCAATGGAAACCAAAATATCGCGCTCAAAGTGACAGTGTGTTTGTGGCATCGGTCGAAAAATGAACTTCGAACAAAGAGCAAATATTAAGTTCTGTTTTAAACTCGGTAAATCCTTTACTAAGACGGATAATTTGCTAAAACAAGTTTATGGCGATAATTGTCTATCCCGTACCAGAGTGTATGATTGGTATAAGCGGTTCCAGGAAGGTCGTGAAGACATTCAGGACGACGAACATCCAGGTCCTTCGAATACCGTGGTTACTCAAAGTAACATTCAAAAAGTGCGTGAATTTATAAAAAATGAGCCAAAATCTTCATTGCAATACATGGAAATGGAATTGAATATGTCCAAAAATTCAATTCATCGCATTTTGACCGATCATTTGAATCTACGGAAGGTGTGTGCACGCTTTGTTCCACACAAATTGACCGACTACGAAAAATTGCTCCGAATTCAACATTGTAAGGATTTGATTAAAGAGTCAAAAAAGGACCCAAACTTGAAATATTCAATTGTGACTGGTGACGAGACATGGTGTTTTCAATATGATCCCGAAACCAAGCGTCAAAGTGCTGAATGGAAGCACCCAACCGAGCCCAATCCGAAAAAAAGTCGTCTTGAAAAGTCAAAAGTGAAGACAATGTTGATTTGTTTCTACGATTCGGAGGGTATTATTACAATACCGTGAAAAAGGGGGCTGGCGTTTGTTGCATGATAATGCCCCATCTCATCGATCGAACTTGATCACGGATTTTTTGATCAAAAATTCCATTTTAACCATCAACCATTCACCGTACTCGCTGGATTTGGCTCCGTGCGACTTCTACTTGTTCTCCAAATTGCACTTGCCTATAAAAGGAAAACGTTATGCTGACGTAGAGGCCATCCAAAGAGCGACGACCGACATACTAAAGTCGATGGATAAAAATGATCTCAAAAACTTATTCGATATGTTAATCGATCGTGCAAAACGTTGTATTGATGCGGAAGGAGACTATTTTCAATAAAATAAATGAGATTTGCCGGAATATTGAGTTTTTGTCTTTATTTTGAAAAAGTTCCGTTTTCCATGGGACACACTGTGTAGAATTCGGGAGCAACTAACAAATAACTTCCGGCTGCCATGTTAAATTGCAAATTGTTTAATATTGCGTGAGTTTATACTTACACGTATGCTTCTGCTTCGTGGAAAATTTACTAAATTAATTAACTGAATTAAAGTATTAGTAGTGAATGTTTGTGATAAATAATATATTTGTTAATATTTCATATTATTTATTTGTTTATTCATTGCAATCCAAAAATAATTACATTGGTAAACCTATACATACTGAATTACATAAAAATCACCCGTGTGTAGATCTGAAAAATGAATACTAATTTAAGATACGAGAGTAGTCCCAAAAGTACCCGACCTGACTTATGAATACAGGTAGTTTTAAAAAAACAATTACTGCGATTGACAATACCACCTTTCAACAACTTAATGTGAAAAATTCATAACGGTACGTTTATTATTATTTTTTTTACAGACATTCAAAGTGAACGCTCTCAGTGAATTTGTAAATATGGAAAAAATCGGGCATCGTTATGTGATACAACACTTTCATTTGAAAGGTCTAAGTCCAACCGATATCAAAGCCGAGTTGAATTCTACTCTGGGGAAGTCTGCTCCTTCGTTTACAACGGTCAAATATTGGGTAGCTGAGTTTAAGCGAGGTCGTACGAGCTGCCAAGATGAACACCGCAGTGGTCGACCAAGTGAGGTCACTACGTCAGAAAATGTGAACAAAATCCACAAATGGTATTTATGGTGTATGCGAATACGCATGTATTTACAGATAATGTATACTTAACTAATATACGTCGTAATGTATAATATACAGAATTGTAACGATACACTAAAGGTATAGGTATGTGTATGTGCGCGCTAGCCGGCCTAATGTTATGTATAATCAAGTGTACTCAGTGTACGCTCCGGCCGGCTCGTGAACGGACTTATCTCCACATGTAATATCAATATTGTAATATTGTAACACCTATTAATTTTAATAAATATTGAACCTGGTATTAACCAGTATATTTGTTCTTACTCAATGTAATTCACGACACCACAATCTTGGCGACGAGGATGTTTTGATATCGTAACTCGCGCAAAGTAAAACGCATTGTTTTTCCCAGTGAATTCGTGCGTGTGATAAATGTCTGACAATTCTGAAACAGGCTGGATTTGGAAGCTTTCCAAAGAACAATTAATAACTGAATTGAAAAATCGTGGGGTACCGTTCAGTAACACTGATAAACGTGATAATTTACGTGCTTTAGTGGTGAAAATTGTGCGTGAAACCGCAGAAAAATCCGAACAATCGGGAAGCGTAAAAGTCGAAGAAAAAGCGATTTTACCAAGCGATCCGCTCGCGTCGACAGAAACAAAAACAGAGGCCACAGAGACCGAGTCAAAAGTAAACAATAGCTCCGAGCTTGAAGAATTTTTCGATATATTAGTTGATTCGGACACAGATAGCACAATGTCAGAGACTAATTCAAAAATAAAATTTTGCCTCAATAAGGATAAATGGGATACATTTGTAGAGCGTTTAGAATTTCAATTTCTAACGCGTGATACGGTTGATGCAAAAAAAGCAGCTATTTTGCTCACATCGATCGACGAAGATGCATATGAGTTAATAAAGCATCTTTGCTCCCCAGCAAAATTGTCGGATAAAAAGTACAATGAACTAACAAAATTGATGCAGGATCACTTAAATCCAAAGCCTTCCGAGTTGATAGAAAGAAGCAACTTCTACAAAGCATGCCAGGAGCAAGGCGAAAGTGTTGCCGATTTTTCCGCAAGATTGAAAAAATTATCTTTACATTGTAATTTTTCAAATCTCGAAGATTCTTTACGTGATCAATTTGTTTGCGGATTACGCGACCAAGAAACAAAAATCAAACTTTTTGAAATTGACTCATTGACATATGATACTGCACTCAAAGGAGCGATTGCGCGTGAGACTGCGCAGAAAAATGCATCGAGTACTAGTGAAAAAAGAAATTTTCAAAAAGATGTGTTAATGATAGAATCGCAAAATTCTAAAATACGACAAAAATTTCAACCGAATCAAAAACATAATCATAGTGAATTTTCTCGTTCAAAGCATGGTGAAAAAACAAGTAAAGACAATACGTGTTGGAATTGCGGCGGTCGTGAGCATACACGCTATCAATGTCCAAGTCCAAGTATATCAAAACAAAGCAACGAATGTGCTAGTTGCGGGAAAGCAGGGCATCGACGAGATGTATGTGAATACAAAGACTATACATGTGAGCATTGCCGCAAGCGCGGACACACTCAAAATGCTTGTTTCTCCAAACGCGCGCAAGCAAAGCGTGCCCTCAAGATGTTAGACAGAGACAGCAGCGACTGTGATGACGTCACTGATGAAGAGCAAGCATCAACACACTACATCGAACACAGCGATCACCGCAAAGAATTCTACAAGTTGGATTTTATCGATAAATCGTATGTAAACAAAAATTTTGTAAGTGGAGATCGCGACGGCGAACCGATGTATGTTGATGTGTGTGTGAATGGTATAAACATTAAAATGGAAATAGATACAGGTACTTACGAGACTGTTATCTCTGAAAAGATTTTGCATGAAAAATTCGAAAATTTAAATGTTTACGATACGCTTTTAAATTTACGTGGATATGATGGTTATGTTATGAATCCAGTCGGGAAATTATCAAATTTGAAAGTAAATTTTCGAAATAAGACACGTGTGCTTGATTGTTATGTATTGTCCGGCAGGGGCCCAGCGCTTTTAGGACGTAAATGGCTTGCAGCATTCGGATGCTGGCCATTGCATATTAAAGAAAATCTTAATGATAAATTAATGGTAAACAAATTTGACGTAAAAAATATACCGGATTACATTATCAATAAATATAACGAGTTGTTTAGTAATTCTCCGGGTTGCTATAATAAAAGTAAAACTAAAATTCATTTGAAAGAGGGCACTAAGCCTATTGCACTTAAATGTCGTCATGTTGCGCATGCTTTAAAGCAGCTAATTGAAAAAGAAATCGAACGTTTAGTCTCTCTGGACCACTTAGAACCAGTCGAAGTTAGTGAATGGGCTACTCCGATTGTACCCGTATTTAAGAGTAATGGCAATATACGTATATGTGGCGACTTTAAAATTACAATAAATCCACATATTATTATGAATAAATATCCGCTTCACACAATCGATGACATTTTCTTGGCCCTACAAGGCGGTTTAACTTACACCGAGTTAGACTTGCGGCACGCTTATATGCAGTTCGAAGTAGATGAAAGCTGCAGAGATCCACTAACAATTATCACGCATAAAGGCTCTTTTCGCTATAAGAAAATACCAGAAGGTATCGCGCCGGCCCCGGCTGACGTACAAAAAAAGATGGATGAATGTTTAGCTGGTATAAATGGTACAATAACGTACATTGATAATATCTATATAACAGGCCGTACAAACGAAGAGCATATTAAAAATTTAGTAGCTGTATGTGCGCGACTTCAAGAGTGCGGTCTTCGCGTAAATATTGATAAAAGTAAATTCATGCAAAAGAACCTCGATGTTCTCGGCTATGTAATAGACAAAGATGGGCTACACAAGTCCAAAACAAAGATCGATGCAATGATTAATGCTCCGCAACCGTCTAATGCTAAAGAATTAGCTTCTTTCCTTGGTTTAATAAATTTTTACGCGAGATTCTTGCAAAATAGATCAGAAAATCTAAAACCGTTGTACGACCTGGCTAACCAAAAAGAATTTGTGTGGAATGATAAATGCGAAAAAACTTTTAAATGGGTAAAAAATGAAATGATATCACCGCGAGTTTTGGCACATTATGATCCAAATGAACAAATTATATTGGCCTGCGATGCTTCACAATATGGGTTATCCGCGATCTTATCGCATAAATACAAAGATGGTACAGAACGGCCAATTGCATACGCTTCGCAGAAAATACCGAAAAAAGAACTTAATAGAACAATACTTGATAAAGAGGCAATGGCTATAGTTTTCGGATTTAAACGAACATTATTCCTCAAACAGCTGATAATAGATTTCAAAGATGGGCTTATTATTTATCGGGATTTCGATACAAAATCGAACATATAAGTTCAGCTGCTAATGCAAATTGCGACGCTCTATCGCGGTTACCGGTACAAACGAATGTTGACTTATCCGATCTTGATCCTGACTTTTCAAACGTGCATTTTTTTAGCGAAGGTATCGCAACTTTTGATAGTAAAATGTTGGCACAAGAAAGTTTGAAAGATGAAATAATTAGTAAAGTAATAAGATTTACTCAAAGTGTATGGCTAAAGCTAACAGAACTACCGGATGAATTAAAAGCATATCACAGGAAAAAATTAGAGTTATTGGTAGATAAGAACTGTTTATTTTGGGGGTTGCGTGCCGTTATTCCAAATAGCATGAGACCATTAATTTTGTGCGAACTACACGCTTCACATCTTGGAATTGTAAAGATCAAAATGCTTGCACGCTCCTATGTTTGGTGGCCAGAAATTGATCATGATATTGAATATACAGTAAATAGTTGTAAAACTTGTGTAATTAAAAGAAAGAGCCCACCAAAAACCCCGTTAACTACTTGGCCTTGGCCTGATCGCACATGGAGTCGCATTCGTTCTGATTTTTTAGGACCGTTTTACGGTAATATGTACCTTGTAGTTATTTGTGCTCATTCAAAATGGCCGGAAGTTATAAATTTCAAAAATAATACTAAAGCTTACAGACTGGTCGAAGAGTTTAAAACACTATTTGCACGTTACGGGTTACCTTTACACGTAGTAACCGACGGCGGACCGCAATTTCGCAGTTCAGAATTTTTGAAATTTTTAAAGAAAAATGGAATTAATCATAGTTTTTCGCCGCCGTATCACCCCGCCACGAATGGTGCAGCCGAAAATTTCATTGGAATTTTTAAAGATAAAGTCACGAAAATTGTAAAAGGGGGAGAGACGGTTGAGAATGCCATAAATAAATTCTTATTTGATTATAGAAGTGTTGAGCATTGCACCACGGGTAAGAGTCCTTATCAGCTTATGTATAATCGCGACATACGCACAAGATTTGATATATTAAGAAACAGCGTATCCGAAAAAGTACAGAAAAGTCAGAGAGCACAAATAATTGCAAAAGGTGGTAATCGTAAATTAGAATTAAGTACGGACGATGATGTCTATATAGATGATTATGGTATAAATTCGGAAAAACGTTGTAAAGCAAAAGTTAAGCAGACATCACCTTCTACCTTCGTTGTACGCGACGAAAATAATGCGACGCATAAACGCCACAAAAATCAAATTATCAAAGATGCGAAATCAAATGTAAATCTTCGTAGATCTCCGCGGTTGAATATAACATAAAAAGGCGGAAGAGTTGTGGTGTATGCGAATACGCATGTATTTACAGATAATGTATACTTAACTAATATACGTCGTAATGTATAATATACAGAATTGTAACGATACACTAAAGGTATAGGTATGTGTGTGTGCGCGCTAGCCGGCCTAATGTTATGTATAATCAAGTGTACTCAGTGTACGCTCCGGCCGACTCGTGAACGGACTTATCTCCACATGTAATATCAATATTGTAATATTGTAACACCTATTAATTTTAATAAATATTGAACCTGGTATTAACCAGTATATGTGTTCTTACTCAATGTAATTCACGACACCACAGTATTGGATGACCGTCGACTAAAAGTGCGCGAGATAGCAGACATGGCAGGCATTTCAAAAAGTGCTCTGCATCGCATTTTAACAGAAAATTTGGACACGAGAAAGCTATGCGTAAGATGGGTGCCGCGTTTGCTCACAATCGAGCACAAACAACAACGTGAGGATGTTTCCATCGAGTGTTTGACAATGTTTCGCAGCAATAAAGCCGAGTTTTTGCGTCGATTCATAACCATGGACGAAACATGGGTCCATCATTTTACACCTGAGACCAAGGAGCAGTCAAAGCAGTGGACTAAGAAGGGAGAACCGGCTCCAAAGAAAGCAAAGACAGTTCAGTCAGCTGGCAAGGTCATGGCATCCGTTTTCTGGGATGCGCGTGGAATAATATTTATTGATCATCTCGAAAAAGGAAAAACAATCAACGGCGCATATTATGCAGCCTTATTGCAGCGTTTGAGTGATGAAATCAAGAAAAAACGGCCCCATCTGACGAAAAAAAAAGTGTTGTTTTATCACGACAACGCACCAGTCCACACGTGCGTCATTGCGATGGCTAAAATCAATGAGTTGAAGTTCGAATTGCTTCCTCACGCACCCTATTCGCCAGATCTGGCTCCCTCGGATTATTTTCTTTTTCCGCATTTGAAAAAATGGCTCGGTGGCAAAAGATTTGCCAACAATGAAGAGGTAGAGTCTGCGGTTAATAGGTATTTTGAGGAGCTTGACGGTTCCTACTATAAAGCGGGTATCGAAGCTATTGATCATCATTGGGAAAAGTGTATTGAACTGAAAGGAGAATATGTTGAAAAATAAAAAACATTTTCGCAATTTTTTTACTGTTTTCTTTGTTGGGTCGGGTACTTTTGGGACTGCCCTCGTACTTTTATGTCTCCGGGTTGAGAACAGAAAAATTACAAAATTTTTTCGATTTTAATTAAATAAAGTATACAAAATAATCAGTAAAAATAACTAAAATACACACAAGTCAAACATGTTATTATTAATAATCTCTAAATAACTATTAAATGACTTTTATTGAAAGGTTTCAGTGAAAGTTTCAATGCAACATTTCAGTGAAAACTCATTTTAAAAAAATTTTTTGAAAGCTTTTAAAAAGGTTTTTATTGTTTCATGAAACCTTTTAAAAACATTTTAAAAACCTTTCGTGCTGTGTGGGCAGCCATTTTAATAATTCTTTATTATTCCAATTTAGGATTTTTATTCTGATTATTATTCCACTCTTTCTAAGTTTTATTACTAATTTTATGTCTAAAAAGTATAATGAGATCTGTGCTTATGTTTATAAATTGTATTTGATTGTCGAAGTAAGACTTGCTTAAGAGGCTATACCAGTGTGAAACTTTCAAAACATCGATATTTTTTTTTGTCTTATTCGATAGTTTATACTTTTAAGAATATCCTATGAAATTTTCAAGGCCATACCTCTAATACTTTTCGAATGGCAGCCTTCTAAAGAGCAACCGCTCGCAGGTATAAACTGCTCCATCTACCTTTTAAACGCGTTTTTCTCGAAATGACATTTTTCAAATTTGCTGCCATCGTAACTCAAAGAGCAATTATCCGATTGACTTCAAATTTAAACTGAGTACTCTTGAATATATTTACCCTACAATGTTGCAAGATTTTTTTGATTCGATGAAAATTGACGATTTGGCATTAAAAAAAGCGACCATATTTTTGACCAAAAAAAAAAATATTTTTCTGATAACTACGCCATTTTGTTAAATTTTGATATTTTTCGAAAATTCTACGACATTGTATAAGAAATACCTCCTAGTTCAACGACTTTTTTTTTTTTTGGTTTCTGCTACTCATTCGGCCGGAATCGTGGCAGCAGTGGAGGAACTTTTTTTTTTGGCGCCTCCGAAGACAGCGCATAAGTCGCTCATTTTTCAATATTCTTCGATAAAAAAATTATGGAATATAGTTTAAATATAGCTTTATATGCTTTTATATTTTTAAAATATTTTATGAATTTTTTTTTCTTTTAAAAAATTCCCGGAAATTACCCAAATTTTCAGCGTTCACACTGGTATAGTCCCTTAATTTTGACTTGATATTCTGCAAATCTGGAAAAATACCTGTGAATCCTTTTTTTATCTCATTCAAAAAAAATTGACTTTGACTTGCGTTGCTTTCAATATAATTGATTGCGTGCTGTTTAAAGTCTACCGTGTTTTGAGTTGCAGGACGTCCAATTTAATCAGAAAGTCTATTTACATAAAACTTAGACATACACGCTAAATGATAGTGAGCTTGTACCTCAACTAAATTCTTAGTATTATCTATACGTACAAACACATTTTTGTGAAATATATCAGAAGCTCTTCGTTCTTTGAGAATTTCAATTATGCTATCCGTAGTTTCATTTTTTTCTATAATTTTTACTTTTTGCCTTGATTCATCACAAACTTCACCGCAAAAAAAGCAAAGATTTTTTAAATCAAAATCAAGTGCATTTCTTACAATATTTTTACCTTCGATACATTTTTTGCTGAAGACTGCTGCAGAATTATTTATCGCACTGTCTAGAATGTACCTATTTGAACATACTTTGTGAGCAGATGCAGATGTCAACTTGGACCATTTGAAATGCTTTCGATCTCTTCTTTTTTTACTTGAATCTATCAACTTATTTATAGCTTTCCGTTGGATCGTATTTAAATCTCTGCCCGGTTCATCGACAATAATATAAGCAGGAGCATTCATACTGCCAATCTGTAACAAGCAAGTAAAGAGGTTACTTCAAGTGGAGAACGGTTTATATTCATTTCTTTTTTTCAATAAAATAAATGCGAAAAATTGCGAAATTTATAAAAGTTGTTCAAAGTAAAAGAGAAATTTTTTTTATTTTTGATTCATGCCGCGGTAAAAATATTTAAAATCTTGCTTGGAAACGTGATTTATTTGAAATTTTTTAGTAGTACAAATGATGTATATTAGCTTTTTCATTTAAAATAATATATTTTCACGAGCAAAAAAGCTTATTTACAGTGTTTTCGGTCTTTTTAGTAATACGCAACTTAAGTGCTATGAATTAAATTTGTAGTACCTCTGAAATTGAATCTAATTTTTTGATGTATACAGAATGATGCTCACAGAAAGACGCGCTGGCATTGACTCATACCTGAATACGTATGAACATGTGCGTGTGTTATGTGTGTATGTTTGCTCCAAAACGAGAGCATATATATTCTCAAGGTAATTTCTTTGCTCCGGAATGAAATGTAGACCTGATAAAGAGACATGTTGTAACTATTGGAAAAGTTTATTAAAAAATATACAATCTAACTTCGACTTGTGGTTAACTTGCATTGTTTTGTTGTAATAAAAGTGATCCATATCACGTTTTCCATTGAAAGTAAGGTATTTTTACTCTTTTCAATAATGCGTAACTTAAGTGCTAAAAATTAAATTAGTTACTTTTCTTACTACTTACGCTTACTTTTCAGAAAATGTTTTTGGAAAAATGAATGTTTAAATAATACATATTAAGAAACAAATAATGTAACTGCGATTCTTCTATAACAATGCTCACAGAAAGATACGCCGCCACTGACTGTACACTTCGTATACTATACTTTATACGTATAGCGTGTCACTGTACTAGGTGGTTCAACATGTAGCCGGACTCGAATAGATGGCAGCACTGAGCTCGATCAAAATATGTACGTTCAACAAGTTGTTTCCTGTCTCAATTATATTGAAAGTTTCAGATTGATCTGTCAATTATTCAAAGTGTTACAAGTATTGAAAGCAGTCTACTTCGAAATTTTCTTAATACATCGATAACGTTGAATTTCGCGCACTTATCAAACATTATTTTTTACTTGGAAAAAATACAAAAGAAACGAAGGAAAAGCTAGATAAATATTATGGCGAATCGGCTCCGTTTAAAACAACTGTACATTATTGGTTTGCTGAATTTAATAGGGGTTGTTCAAGCACAAAAATCGAACATGGTGGTGGATCAGAAAGAACGGCTACTACTGAACAACTGATTGGAAAGTTCATGACATTGTTCTTGATGATCCTAAAGTTAAAGTGCGTGAGTTAGCTGAGATTACAGGCATATCAACTGAATGGATTATTTTCATTTTACATAAAAATTTGGAAGTGAAAAAGCTAACCGCAAGATGAGTGCCGCGTTTTCTCACCCTTGAACAAAAACAACGTGCTCGTGATTCAAAGCATTGTTTGGAGCTATTCAAACGTAATCCAAAAGACTTTGTTCACCGGTTAATAACTATTGATGAAACCTGGAAAAGAAAGGGTAGAAGCTAGTGAAAGCGCTCCCAAACAACCGAAGACCCAAAAATCGACCGGAAAGGTTATGGCCTCCGTATTTTAGGACGCAGACGGAGTAATTTTTATAGATTTTTTGGAAAAAGGAGAGACAATAACAGAGGAGTACTATTGTTCATTATTGGACCGTTTAAGTGAGGAAATCAAGCAAAAAGCGGTCTCATTTGGCAAGGAAAAAATTCTGTTTTTCCAAGACAATGCACCAGCTCACAAATCGTTGCAAACAATGCCAAAAATTGATGAATTGCACTTCGAATTGCTTCCCCATTCGCCTTATTCTCCTGACCTGGCCCCCAGTGATTATTACCTTTTCCCAAATCTGAAAAGATAGCTTCAGGGTAAAAGATTTTTTTCAAATGAGGAGGTCAAGCAGGAGACAATAGCGTGTTTTAAGGGTTTCGATCAATCTTATTTTGAAAAAGGTATCGAAATGTTGAGAGACCGCTAGGGTAAGAGTATCAAGGTAAAAAGGAAATATGTTGAAGACTAGATAAGAATTTTACTGAAAAACCGCATTTTGTTAGTTAGTCCGGCTTCATATTGCACCACATAGTATATGTGAGTATCTGCTCCAAAATGAAACATCGGAAAGAGAAAATGGAAATTTTACTGTGTAAAAAAGTCTATTCGACCTTCAAAAATTTCAATGCACAAGCTTGAAAAGTATTTTTATTATGATATCAATATACTCTAGATAATGTAGAAATTGATTAAATTTTAAACTCTTCACAAAACATTGTGAAATAAATTAAATTTAAGTAACAATAGTTGACTTCTTTTAATTTAATTAAAACTATTTAAAATATCATAAAATTTAATGATGATGAAAATGTTAAAAGTTTTAAAGTAAAACTATAAATTATGAACGTATATTTTTCAAATATATTAATATTAAAAGCTGATATCAATTTTTGGACTATTAGCTTTTGGAGGAAAGTAAAAATATCTAATTAATTTTAAGTCATTTGAAATTTAAGAAAAAATAGGAAGAACAACCAACCTCATACTTGTCATAATTTTACCTTCCAAAAAGGTGTTTTGTTAAATTATATTTTCTCATACACGCTAACTTTATTAAGGATAACGTCACATGCATTCATGGAAATTTTGTGTGTTAATTAAGGATGAAACTCTTTAACTCGTCACTCACAAAAAAAAGCCGTTCTATACTATATTAGCATAGTTTTAGTTCTATACTATAATAGTTATTAGTTCTATACTATAATAGCATAGTTTTCTGCCGTACCTCGCGTTCGCATACCGGCAGATTTTCCTTTATGTCCATTTTTGCGTGGAGATGAGATTCTCTTATCTCTCGTTAGAACGGCTTTGTTTTTTTATTTTTATTTCTTCATTTCTTAATTGTCTTTCGTTCTTATATATAAATTGTAAGATTGTCTATTTTTCTTTTCTTTTCTTTTTTCTTTTTTATTTGTTTTAATCTTTAACTTTTATTTTTCTATTTCGTCCATTTCCTTCTTTTTCGTCTTCTTCTTACTGTATCGTCTGATTCTGCGTCTTCTTCTAACCGCATCGCCCGGTCTTCTTTCTTATCTTATTTTCGTTTAGTCATTTTTGGCCCGATCGTGACCATGGAGTATATGCTTAATATCCGGACACGGGCTAGTCCGCTTATTTAACATAGTTGTCAATTTTATGATAGCTCCGTCTTCTTCTTTCTGTATCGTCCGGAATTACATCCGTCTTCTTCTAACTGCACTTCCGGTCAATTATCATTTTCTTCAAGTTCTTGTTCAAGAACTTCCGTCATTGCTTTTGTCTGCATAAAAGTCTTTACTAAGCTCTGGAATATTTTATATATTTCCTGGGTGCCAGTTAGGATTCTTTCTATAATCTCTTGCGGATATATTTCTTGGACAAACTGCAGACGTATGTTTACGTACTTGGGGTAGAACTTAAGTACATGCTCAGCTGAGTCTTGTCGGCCACATGAGCACGTGTTCTCTTCAGCGAATCCAAACCATTTCCTGAAGGTGCCGAAGTTGCCATGTTTTGTCATCCATTGTATGACATAGTTGGTTGGCAATAACCACGGTCTGCTTATTCTAATCGCCACATAGTTGGTATAGTTGGTAAGTATTTCTTAACTTTGAGAGAGTTTTTGAGGTCTCCCCATCTAACTTCCTATTTGTCTAGCGCTATGTGTTAAAACTGACATTTGGCAATATTATCCGCAAATTTGTGGGCACATCCTCTATATATATATCCTTCATATCTTGTATTCGTATCTAGCTGAAACCTTTAGGCCTTTTCTTATGTTTTATTGTCCTAGGCATTTCTCGCATTCTATGTCCAAAGGTATCTGGTCTGTTATTATTACGAGGGCCTGTGCTGATGTAGTTCTATATGCTCTTTTTGTCCTCATTAGAGCGTACCTCTGAGTCATGACAATTTTCTTTCAATCGTGTGAGTTGGTAAGTTCGTACTAACCTGCTGCAGCGGAGGTAATTATTGGTACAAACAATCCTTTGTAAATTGTTAGAAGAGACCTGTAGCCGATACCTCAATCGTCTTTAGCGAGTCTTGCGATTATGTCAAATAATGTCCTACTTTTCTGTGATAAATTATCATCATGCGCCTTGATATTTAAGCCTGCGGAGAAAGTAACTCCTAAATACTTAGTTTTTTCCGACCTCTACATTCTTTATAAATATTAGGTGTAGTAAAAAGAAATCCATTATTTTTGCATTAAATTGAAGGTTTTATTTAGCATAGATAGAATGATACGATTTAGGTCAAATATGCACCGTTTTGTTCGATAACTTGTTGCCATTTTGAGGTAATTTCATAATGCCTCTCTCGTAGAAACCCTTGTCCCTATTGTCAAAAAACTGGGACAGTCGATTTTCACAATCTTCTCTTGAGGCGAATTTTTCACCTGCAAAATCATTAGTCATAGACAGGAACAGGTGGTAATCACTTGGTGCCAGGTCCGGACTATAAGGTGGATGCATAAGAACTTCCCAACCAAGCTCCCGGAGCTTCTGGCGAGTCACTATCGATGTATACGGCCTGGCGTTGTCCTGATGGAACACAATTCCTCTCCTATTGGCCAAAGCTGGCCGCTTCTGGGCGATTACTTCTTTCAGACGATCCAATTGTTGACAGTACAGGTCCAAATCAAGACTTCAGCCGTAGGGAAGCAGCCAATAATAGATGATTCCCTGCCAGTCCCACCTAACACACAGCAAAACCTTCCTGACTGTCAATCCTGGCTTGGCCACCGTTTGCGCCGGCTCACCGCGATTTGACCAAGACCGTTGTCGCTTGACGTTGTCGTAAGTGACCCACTTTTCATCACCAGTAACCATCCGCTTCAGAAATGGATCGATATTGTTGCGATTCAGCAGCGATTCGCAGATGGAAATTCGGTCCATGAGGTTTCTTTGCGATAACTCGTGTGGCACCCATACATCGAACTTCTTTTTGTATCCAGCCTTATTTAAGTGGTTCCAAACGGTTTTTTGTGCAATGTTTAGGTCCTGGGCAATCAAAACAGTGCGTACGTGACGGTCGGACTCGACGATTTCCATTATTTTCTTGACATTTTCGACAATTGGCCTTCCAGAGCGTGGTGCATCTTTGACGTCAAAATTACCGGAACGGAATCGACGAAACCAAAATTGCGCGTGATTGGCTATTACAGTATCAGGACCATAAACACTATTCACGTTTTCAGCTGCCTGATTTGCGTTTTCGCCTTTATCGGTGAAAAACTGTAAAATATGGCGTATTTTCTCTTTGATGGTGTCCATTTTTGACGCGTGCTAAAAAAATACTGAGTCAAGCAATCACAAAACTGTATCAGAAGCTTTTTTAGTACGAAATCTTATCTTTCTAACGCCATCTAGTGTAACCCGATCGCACTTTTACAACGGGAGATACAGACTACTAAAGCCATCTATTGGCAAAATAATGGATTACTTTTTACTACACCTAATATATCCGGAGAACATTTCCTATGAAGGCTTCTTTTTACTAATAGCATATTGCATTTATGCGGGGCATGTTCTAATTTTACTTCATCGCTCCACCTTATTATTGTATCATCAGTGTACGCAATCGTGTGCGTATGTATACCAGTTAAACCATTTTCTAGGTGATTCAAGATTTTGTTGAATGCAAGATTCTAGATCGTAGGCTCTTAGATTGAACCCTGTGGGCAACCTATGTTCACTAACTTCCAGGCTTCGTTAGCATCTTCTCTTATCAACATCTTCCTGTTTGAAAGGTAATCTTCTATTTGTAAATAGATATTTCTCGGGCATCCAATCCTTTTGAGTTTGTTCAGTACACTGGACCACCTCACGTTATCAAATGCTCCTTTGATATCTAAAAATATTGCTAGCAAGTATTTTTTTTTTAGAGTTCTTGACTATATTTTTGAACTTGACGATAACGTCTTCTGTAGATTTTTCTTTTCTTAAACCAAAATGGTCTGACAGCGCTTCTTCTACTATGTGCTTAATTTTCTTTAGAACTAGTTCTTCAAGAATTTCTCCAAAAACTGCGAGGAGACATATGCAAGGGCGTCCGCAGGGGGGGGCCAAACCAGCACTTGCCTCCCCCCTGGCCGCCTGGCATTGCAGGTTTTTTTTCCACAATTTCAGACAAAACAAAAATGTGCTTAAAATATCTTATAGTGTACCAAGTTTTATATGTATATAAATTATATACATTGATTCAAACCAAAATTTTGGTACACTAAAGGTACAGAAGTTGATGTCACTACAAAATTTGTCACGACCCTCTTTATCCTTAAAGAACTATCCTTTAGTAATAGGTCTTTAGTAATTTAGTTTTCAGTAATAGTTTCAGTAATTTAGTAATAGTAAAAAAAAGTAACCTTTAGTAATAGTAATAGAAAAATAAAAATAGTAATCCTACTTTCTCCTAAGTTCGGACGCACGAAGGAACGGAAAAAGAGAGCGTTAACAAAGTAGTCCCGGAAAACAAGCCGAAAAAGAGGGATAAAAATCGAAAAACTTTTAATCGCGATTTTTCAATGGAATGTCTAGAAGAAGCTAATAAAAAAGGTCTCTCATCTCGTGGATCATAAACTGGAACCTGCGTCATTGTTTTTTTTAAACATTTAGGTGAAAAAATCGTTTTTTTTTTTTTGGTTTTTTCGATATTCTGAGAAAACTACAAGAGATGAACAAGAATGGTTGCCAGACGAATTGTTCGTGAATCAAATATCTACAAAAGTAGAAAATTCCACTCGAGTACTACTAATTGTCATTATTTTTACTCTACATCGATTCGATTACAAGTTCACTAAACATAAAATTTTCCGAAGAAAATACTAAAATTTTCAATCTGTTCAGCCTCCATCTATCTCAACTTAAAAAACTAAGCCAGGAGCAGTTCAAAGTATCGTTAAAAGACATTGAACGAACGCATGAAACCGAAGCGTTACTCCATGAGGGTCTTATATGGTACGACATTTTATCAACATCTGATCTGTCTACTTCTGAAGCAATGTTGAAGAGAGCAGAGTTCTTGCCCAATATTAAAACATTGCTTATTAAATTGCTAACTTTGCCAGTTACCAAGGCGACTATAGAAAGATCGTTTAGTATACTAACAAGAGAACCACCCCAACCCGACCCCACCGATTTTAATAATTTTTGGATATGTTGTAATACTCAAAAAAATATTCGACACGTGTTTTTTATCGGCTGACATCCACTTTTAAAGGGTGAAATCCACCCCTGAAAACCACCTCGAAAAATCGTTTTTTTAATATATCTCTGCATCTAATAAATATTTTCAAATAAAATCAACGCCGAAATATTTCTTATAAGTAGGCGCTTCTACTGATATAACTTTAACATCAAAGGGATGCAACCCCTTTTTCTATAGGGGTCAAAGTTCTATTTTTTTTGCTATTTTGCGATTCAAAATCTGTTAAATAAGGTCGAGTGGATTAAAAACTGCATTTATGATGAGAAAATAATAAATTAAAATTGACGTATTTCGGGGTTTTTTGAGAAAAAATTTTTTGGGGTATGTTACCCCTAAAAACCACCTCTACCAAATCACAAGCAGGCTAACCCACCTAACCCTGGCCACAGTGTGTCTATTAATTATTTGTTCTGTTATATGTACCATATGACAAGCGAAATATATTAGATAACCAAGCTACCCCTAACCTCTAACCCAAAAAACCACCCCTATCAAACCACAAGCAGGTAAACCCACGCAACCCTGGCCACAGCATGTTTATCTATTATTTTTTTAACTAAATATATCCTACATCACAAGCGAGCTATGTCCGCAGAAATCCGACCCTTGACCCCTAGCCCGCCCAACCCCAAAAAACCTCCCTTACCAAACTACAAGCAGGCTAACCCAACTAATCCCTGCCATAGCATGTTTATTAATTATTTTTTCTGTTATTAAATATATGCCATATCACAAGCGAACTATATTAGCTAACCAAGCTACTCCTAACCCCTAACCGTTCAAAATCCAAAAAACTACCCCTATAAAACCACAAGCAAGCTAATCCATCTTAACCTGGCCCCAGCGTGTTTTTTGATGATTTTTTTTTTTTAAATAAATATATCCTACATAATAAGCAATTTATGACAGCAAACCATTGTACCTTTAACCCAATGAATCCCTAAAGAACACCCTTACCAACCCACGAGCAGGCTACCGCCCTCAACCCTGACCACAGCGGCGTTTATCGCTCATTTCTTCTTGAAATAATTGTCAAATCGAAACCTGGGATGGAAAAAGTCACGTCTAAAAATAAGTATCTAATGTAATACGTTGTCTTATTATTTTCAATTGAACTTTGTTAAAAGTTATTCTTATAAAAGACTATATTTTTGACTCATATGTAAATTAAAATGTATTATTTGACATAGTTTTCACAGTAATGATAATCTTCAAAGAAGTGCTTGAAACATAATGACTTCTTACACCAACCACATCGTATTATTTGCAACATTCTTACATCCTTCTACTTCACAGTTGACATTACAAGATTCTCCAAAACTAAAATCAACAGGATTATCAGTTTTATCTGGTTTTTGAGTAATATAGCCGCTTTTATACCAGGAATATTTAAAAATATCCGTATATCTCCGTGAAGAAAACTGGTTATGTACCAGCGATTGTAATGTTATAATGTTATTTCTTACATGTAAATTCAAGTCATAATCCATCAGCATTTCTTGATCTAAAAATTGCCTCACGAAATATTTCTAAACCCTAAAACCATATACATCAAGAGGTTAGATCTTCCCTGTCGTTCCAGTGGGAATTTTTTTAATGTTAACAATTTTATTCGTTGGCATCGTTCCCTCTATAACTCTATCACAATGTCCACTCCGAGAATCAAGTAAAATAATAGACTGAGGACCAACATTTGGATAAAATACTTCTTTTAACCAAATTTTGAAGTGCTCTGAAATAAATAAAATGTTGCTATAGAATACTTTTTTTATATTATTGCATTATTATACATAAAAATAATCTCACCTGTAGTTAATTTTCTAGATTTTGATGCTTCCACATGCACATTATTTCGTTTTATCAAAGTTGATTGTACTATAGGACCGAATTCACCAGTTTTTTTCTTTTAATACTAAAAAAAGTGGTGATAGAAGTTTCCCTGTAGCTGATATATAGTTGGTTGAATTGTGTAACTGTGCGTTGTCGATGAAACTGACTGTGCCAAACATTGCACTTATTTTTCTCCTTCTATCGCTAATGTCCTTCCTGAATGCATTTCTAATTGAAAACCTCTCTGATCTGAATTATAAATATTTGCTATTCCCTTTTCTGGACACAATTCTATGAGCTTTTTTAAACTCTAATACCCAATTGGCAGAAGCCTTGAATCTTACATCTTCTGAGCCAAGTTCTTTTTGTGCTTGTAACGCCCATTTACGTATATTTTTGTCATGCACTATCGAACCAGCTTCAATAGCCGCTTTGAAATTGTCTAATGTATACTGGCAGATTCGGGCAATTTTTTCTCGATAAGTACCACCTTTATTTATTGTTTTGGCCCAACGTTTAAGTTGACTTATTGATGAAACTTTTTTAAATCTATTACTTACAGTTTCTAATTTTTAATTTTTTCCCTTTTTTCCGCTTCTCCAATATTCTACGGCATTATTTTTATATTCAGATGATACTTCTTCAACATCATTTGTACAATGATTCGTTGGTGCAAATTCTAGATCAGAAAAGTGATGTTGTATTTCATCTTCGACTATTTGAGCATCACTATCTTTATATTCTTCATGGAAATCCAACGTTTCTTCAACAATCATGTCCACATCATTGAACTCGTGTGCTGCATCTATTAATATTTGTTTCAACTTCTCTGATAATTCAATTTCTTTGAAATTAATCTCACTGCTTGGTGTTTGTAAGTTTTGAAAAGATGCGAATAATAAATTCAATACGTTCAAAGCATTAACCTTCATAATTAAATCTAAAATACAGTCTGTCAAGTAAGAGCGTGGTCGTGTTAATTTATAAAAAAATTTATTTGATGAAACTTTCATATTCATATATACATTGTACACATTACAAACAATGATGCAATTCGGTCAATAATGTGTCCAGTCACCACCGGCGTCGATAATTGCCTGGCATCTCCGAGGCATGCTTTCTACTAATTTGACGGCGTATTCTAGTGGCAAGGATCTCCAGATCCGACGAATTTCGTAAGACAACTGCTTCAAAGTGTATGTGCGTCTTTCACGAAGCTTCCGTTTAATATATGCCCACACATTTTCAATAGGGTTTGCATCGGGTGACTGCGACGGCCAATCCAATGTAACGATGCCAGATTGAGTCTTCCACTGAGTACAGAGCTTGCTGCGGTGTTTAGGATCGTTGTCCTCCTGCAGAATCCAATCTTCATTTTTTGTGATGAACAATCGTTTGGCAGATGGCAGTAAAGCCTTTTTGTAGATTTTTATCATTTTCTCAGCATTTAGGCTGTCAGTAAAGAGGTGCAAAGTGCCGAATCCCTGCTTTGAGAAGCAGCCCCAAAGATGCACCTTTATTCCATGTTTTACGGTCCGCTGAACAAGCCTATTGGTGAAAGTTGACCAGGCTCGCGTGAGGACAGAACGTGCCCATATAGAACATTCATCAGTAAAAATGACATTTTCAAAATCTCTATCAATATTCTCATGCGCCCAAGCGAGTCGCTTTGTCACATGTTTTTCAGTCAACAGAGGCTTCTTCGTTGTGTTGCGCCATTTCAGATGATGAGTACGAAGATGGGTTTGGATAGTTTCGTAGGATATATCTAAACCTTTTGCCATTAATTTTGCTTGTCCTTGCCGCAGTGTTAAAGCAGGATTCCGCGAAAACAGATTCACTATTCTTTTTTCATCTTTTTTGTTCACTTTTCCTATCGAGCCACGTTCTGGTAAATCATCGACATT
Source organism: Chalcis sispes (assembly GCA_949987625.1). Classification (NCBI taxonomy): domain Eukaryota; kingdom Metazoa; phylum Arthropoda; class Insecta; order Hymenoptera; family Chalcididae; genus Chalcis; species Chalcis sispes. The sequence goes on from OX465099.1 coordinate 22,114,686, forward strand.
TTTAGCCACTTTATATCGCTGTATCCACTTCTGTACAAATGCCTTCGACTTTCTTTTATATTTAGCAGCCGCTGATTGCGACATTTTGGACCTTTCGGGTGGATGCAAAGGAACACAGCCTCGTAGCGTGACGCGTACTTAGCACTCATGGCGTTTAACGTGATTCTCTTTCAAAAGATCAACGACAACTGAATCTTTGTTAACAATGCATCAAGGACAAAGCTTTCCTCTATCGGCTTGCGAAGGAATTAGAGCGAAATCTTTCATTACCTGTCGGTGAAGTCGACCACGCTCTTACTTGACAGACTGTAAAAGCACTAAATAAATATTTTTTTCGCAGTTGTAAGGTATTAAAAAAAAACCTAGTCTAATACATATTTTGTTTTACAAATCAAAACATGTGATTAAAATTATACGTGAGAAGTGACATAAATACTTACGTAGTAATCAAAAAATTTTCTTCTTATTTTTATTTATAATATTCTTGTGCTAAGAAAATTTCATATAAAAATACAAGTAAATGTGTTTATACATCCAGCACAATAAATAATTCACTTTAGTTGAACTGTTATTATTTATCAAATGCAAGTCGGATGTTTTCCCCAATGATGTTTACACAAGAAATTATCTTCCTCGAAACATGGATTAGATAAAAATGCAGATAACGTATGCTTTGTAAACATTATAACTTTCTTAAAAGAGCAATGATAATAGTAGTAATCTAATCAAACTTTGTTATCAATTATTCTTTAAACGAAAAATAACAGAACAATACATTATATTATTACACTAAATTACAATAAATATAAAATTAATACATTGAAATTTTAATATATAATACTCATTCCGTTTTTTTAAATGGCGAAGAATTGAAGACTCTTCTTTCAATTTACAATAATAGCAAATAATAAATTATTTCAAATATATATATATATATATATATATATATATATATATATATATATACAAAATTCGAATGTTATTACAGAATTATTTTATGAAATGATTCCTCAATAATTTTGGAATTATTTTATAATTATTTTATGAATTAATTCTGAAGGAATTAAAAAGCGGACATAGCATTAATACATAATTGATTCTGAAATAATTTTATTATATCATGAATTAATTCAGAATTAATTCAGAATTAATTCATGCTGTGTGGGTACCACTAACAATCCTGAAGCAGGCTCAATTTTTTAAATTTCAAACATATTTTTCGAATAGGCACCATAATTTATTATTTGCTATTAATGTAAATTGAAAGAAGAGTCATCAATTTCGTGAGGCAATTTTCAGATCAAGTAATGCTGATGGATTATGACTTGAATTTACATGTAAGAAATAACATTATAACATTACAATCGCTAGTACATAACCAGTTTTCTTCACCGAGATATACGGATATTTTTAAATATTCCTGGTATAAAAGCGGCTATATTACTCAAAAACCAGATAAAACTGATAATCCTGTTGATTTTAGTTTTGGAGAATCTTGTAATGTCAACTGCGAAGTAGAAGGATGTAAAAATGTTGCGATGTATATGTAACGTATGTTGCAATAATACGATGTGGTTGGTGTGAAAAGTCATTATGTTTCAAGCACTTCTTTGAAGATTATTATTACTGTGAAAACTATATCAAATAATACATTTTAATTTACATATAAGTCAAAAATATAGTCTTTTATAAGAATAACTTTTAACAAAGTTCATTTGAAAATAATAAGACAACGTATTACATTAGATACTTACATTCTGTCAAAAAATTACCGGGAATTGTCGATTTAAATCTGGCGGGACAATTTAGGCAGGTAAAATTTTTGTTTCTAGATTGGTACAACTGTCCTTAATGATTATGCCAAGTTTGAGCGGAATCTGTCAACGAGTGTGTTTACAGTAGCTGGTTAAGTCAGTCGATGTCAATTATTATGAAACATTTTTCATACCATTGTATGGAAAGAAGAAGAATAAGAAGCCACTTACACACAACTAGATTGACGGATAACCGTGGAATGAAAAATTAAAAAGATTGAAAAAAAATGAAATATTTGGAGTTAGAAAATTGAGCTTAGTAAAAATTGAGAAAATCGAACTTAGTAAAAATTGGAAATCGCAAATTGAAAATAAAATAAAAATTGAAAATTTGAGATTAAGTCCTTTTATTAAAAAATTTGAAAAGCCTAAATCGACTGTACGGAGTCTACTCGGATCGAGGAGAGAGAGTTTCTTTGAGCTAGTGCTTGTTGAAACTGCTTTTGATGCTCTGACGATTTGAAAGAAAATCGCTCTTTTTCTACAAAAAGTTAGCCTATAAGGCCCGCAAGTAAGACGGAGATAAAATAATAATGCGCCCAGACAGCACGCAAGCTTCCTGTAAGCTTCCTGTAAAATTCCAAGAAAGGTTCGGAAGTTTTCAGAAAGCTTTCATGGAATCTTGCTGTAATGTCAAAATGTCCGCGACAAAATACTGCTAGTTGTCTTCCATGAAAGATTATCGTAACCTTTTGCCCATTCTTTCTGAAAGATTACTTGTAACCTTTATGAAAAAGATTGTAGTAATATCTTCTCGCAATCTTTTTAGGAAGGATTCAACAATATTAAGTGGAACGTTACTTAAAGCTTTTTTGTAAGCTTCCTGTCATTATTTGTTTAAGCTTACCGAAAGATTTTTCTCAATCTTTTAGAAAGCTTTCATGGAATCCTGCTTCCTGAAGATTACTTGTACTTGAAGATTACTTGTAACCTTTATGAAATATTTTATATATTTTAGAATTTCATTATTCATTATGATTATACATATTTTTCAACATCAGAATTACATTTAATCGTTTATTTGCATTGTCACAAATGTTACAGTCTGTCAAGTAAGAGCGTGGTCGACTTCACCGACAGGTAATAAAAGATTTCGCTCTAATTCTTTCGCGAGCCGATAGATGTAGCTTTGTCCTTGATGTATTGTCAACAAAGATTCAGTTGTCGTTGATCTTTTAAAAGAGAATCACGTTAAACGCCATGAGTGCTAAGTACGCGTCGCGCTACGAGGCTGTGTTCCTTTGCATCCACCCGAAAGGTCCCAAAATGTCGCAATCAGCGGCTGCTAAATATATGAGAAAGTCGAAGGCATTTGTACAGAAGTGGATACAGCGATATAAAGTGGCTAAAAATGTCGATGATTTACCAGAACGTGGCTCGATAGGAAAAGTGAACAAAAAAGATGAAAAAAGAATAGTGAATCTGTTTTCGCGGAATCCTGCTTTAACACTGCGGCAAGGACAAGCAAAATTAATGGCAAAAGGTTTAGATATATCCTACGAAACTATCCGAACCCATCTTCGTACTCATCATCTGAAATGGCGCAACACAACGAAGAAGCCTCTGTTGACTGAAAAACATGTGACAAAGCGACTCGCTTGGGCGCATGAGAATATTGATAGAGATTTTGAAAATGTCATTTTTACTGATGAATGTTCTATATGGGCACGTTCTGTCCTCACGCGAGCCTGGTCAACTTTCACCAATAGGCTTGTTCAGCGGACCGTAAAACATGGAATAAAGGTGCATCTTTGGGGCTGCTTCTCAAAGCAGGGATTCGGCACTTTGCACCTCTTTACTGACAACCTAAATGCCGAGAAAATGATAAAAATCTACAAAAAGGCTTTACTGCCATCTGCCAAACGATGGTTCATCACGAAAAATGAAGATTGGATTCTGCAGGAGGACAACGATCCTAAACACCGCAGCAAGCTCTGTACTCAGTGGAAGACTCAATCTGGCATCGTTACATTGGATTGGCCGTCGCAGTCGCCCGATGCAAACCCTATTGAAAATGTGTGGGCATATATTAAACGGAAGCTTCGTAAAAGACGCACATACACTTTGAAGCAGTTGTCTTACGAAATTCGTCGGATCTCGAGATCCTTGCCATTAGAATACGCCGTCAAATTAGTAGAAAGCATGCCTCGGAGATGCCAGGCAATTATCGACGCCGGTGGTGACTGGACACATTATTGACCGAATTGCATCATTGTTTGTAATGTGTACAATGTATATATAAATATGAAAGTTTCATCAAATAAATTTTTTTATAAATTAACACGACCACGCTCTTACTTGACAGACTGTAAGACTTTTCTTCGTTTTTTTTATGAAGAGGTATAAAAGAAAAACGGAAAACTTTTTTGGTTTTCACTCGAGGACGTAATAGTCCTATGATCACTTAAGGTCTAGCCTATTCTGACCTGCTAATCTGCTATGTGTAGGTGTAAGTGATTTGTGCAGAAGATAACGTTTATATATCTAGTGCCTACTTCATTGGCTACTGTGGATGGTCCGATTGGATCGTTGAGAACCTGAAGTCCCCATTGTGCTATTAAGTCTTCGAGTATCGTACCACCGGCATCAGCAACTTGTGGTCCCTAGAGTGGGGATTTGGCATTTGAATCTACCCCAATTATAATGCTTTTTCCCTGTACAGCGCCCAAAATTTCCGTTAATGACCCTAGATGTATTTCTATATCGTCTAGATTCTGGAAATATCCGCTGGCAAGATATATTTCCTTAGATTTCCACAGTATTTAGACTACTGCAAAGTGAGAGCTATAAAGTTGGGTTATTTTTATTACTGTTAAGCTTGGGTTAAATATTATTATTGCTGCCCAAGGGGCCTCTGTGTTATCTTTAACGACTCGCGTGCTAATGCCTAAGTTCGTTCCTTTTCTATTTTTGTGATAAAGTTCCTGGGCTAGTAAAATATCTATGTTCGTTTTAAAGGATTTTTGTCTTATTTCGGGATTGACCCTCTCTACCATCCATTTAGTTGAGCAATTTTAATTTTATAATTATTTGGTATCATAGTCAATAGTTGCTATTAACCTCTTGAGAGCCTTTCTGTGTTGCGGACACTTCCTGTCCATAACGTCGTGATCAGCTTTCTGACTAATTTTACCAAAATTGTGACATTTTTTGGTTTTATTTGGTTTTTTGGCATTCTGTGTGCCTGTGCGCTCTTAAGTGCAGCCGAAGACTTACACTCAACACACTGTCGGATCTACTTAATGACACCAACGCAGGAACCAAACTAAAATCTAACAGAACCCACCATAGCTTCTGACACTTCATGTAACATACATAAACGACATCAAAATATACGCAACGAACAACACAGAACTCAACAGGCTAAATATATAATCTGCAGCTAATACAAAATTCATAAATATAAATATTAGATTCATTTTATAAATATAAATAACACATCATTCAATAAGTCCCGAGACTAACAACGAAAACAACATTTTTTTTCAAAAATCATTTTTATTCATCAATATAATCTCCTTTTAGAGTGATACAATCTTTCCAACGCCTTTCCAACATTTCTATACTATGTTTATAGAAGGATTTATCCTTTGCTTCAAAATAGGCTTCAGTTTCGGCAATGACCTCCTCATTCGAGCCAAATTTTTTTCCCTGGAGCATTTTTTTGAGATCAGCAAAGAGCCAGTAGTCGCTGGGGGCTAAATCTGGCGAATACGGGGGGTGGGGAAGCAAATCAAAGCCCAATTCGTTCAATTTTGCCATTGTTTTCATGGACTTGTGGCATGGTGCATTGTCTTGGTGAAAAAGGATTTTTTTCTTCTTCATGTGCGGTCGTTTTGCTGCGATCTCCTCCTTCAAACGTACCAACAAGTCAATATAATAATCACCGTTGATCGATTTACCTTTTTCCAGGTAGTCAATGAAAATCACGCCATGTGTATCCCAAAAAACAGACGCCATGACTTTGCCAGCAGACTGCTGCGTTTTTGGACGCTTTGGGCTGCTTTCGCCAGCCATGCGCCACTCAGATGATTGCCGATTCGACTCCGGAGTGAAATGATGTATCCATGTTTCATCCATGGTCACGTATCGACGCAGGAAATCCTTTTTATTGCGAGTAAATAGCGATAAACAGCTCTCTGAATCGTCGACTCGTTGCTGTTTTTGTTCCACTGAAAGCAATCGCGGCACCCACTTGGAAAAAACCTTTTTCATGCTCAATTTTTCATGAAGGATTGTAAATACGCTTCCAGATGATATCTGTGTCATTTCTGTAATCTCACGGACCTTCACTTTGCGATTTTTCATTACAATTTTTAACACTTCACTCACATTTTCCTGTGTAACGGCTTCCAATGGCCTACCCGAACGTTCCGCATCGTTTGTGTCCGTACGACCACGTTTAAACTCAGCATACCAACGACAAATCGTTGGTTTGGATGGAGAGGAGTCCGGGTAATGTTTTTCAAGCCATTGCTGGGCTTCTACGGTATTTTTACCCATTAAAAAACAATGTTTTATCAACACGCAAAACTCGCTTTTTTCCATTTTTCAAACAAATTACAAAGTGACTTTTCTCTAACCTCGATAACTCTGCTCTCTGTGATCTGATCGACGTGAAATTTTTACACGTTTCATGTAAAGGTTCGCACTCTATGGAAACGTGGCCAGTTTGGTAATACTAGCACCATCTCTGGATTAGTCTCGGGACTTATTGAACGATGTGTTAGTATCGTTCTAAAAAGAACGGTTCGAATATGTTTTTCCTTTTAAAATTTATATAATTTGCTCCAGATCCTCTTCTTCGTCTGCATGGCTTGACTGGATTGGGTACTCTGGACGCTCGTTGAAATGATTTGCTCGAGCGCTCCCTGAGGTCTGCAGCTTGCCGAAAATTTTGTGTGGTATTTAACCACATTGGTGAAGCTATTCCACAATTTTCCTATTGGTTGGACAATTCGGGAAAAAGCAAGTTTTTTGGGTCCCTCTTCGCGGCAAGCCTCTCGATCCGAAGGAGGGAGAGGGCGTGGAAAGCCCTTGTGAGGGTGTGTCTTCTTGATGGTGTAGAGAGAGAGAGAGAGAGTGGGAGGCGACGTCCATTTTACAAAAATTATTATAAAATCGTGAAACTTAGTTGTAATAATTATTCTAGCAATATTTTATTATAATATTACAATAATTTAGATTAATTTTGAACTATTATACAAAAAAGAATTAAATTCGTAGCTTAATTCTAACTATTATTACAATCTTTTTGTTAATAATTTTTTTTTATTACAACATTTACGTTTTTTTTTTTTGTTTTTCGCATGTCGCTTTAACTTCGTTTGCATTCGATATTTTTCTTATTTTAATTTTTCTATAAGTAGAAGTTTATATATTTTGGCGTAATATTACATTAGTAACGTCCTACAGAATGTTACAACGAAGAATTCAACTTAAATCTATGTTTTATATATATTTTTCTGATTTTAAAAATAGTCTGTTATAGTAAACATATCACTAAATACTTCATAGATTATTACAAAATTATTAGTTAAAACAAGTAATAATGGTAACCTATCTGAATGAATTTATTTAATAGCCGAATATTATTATTTCATAAAAATACAGACAGTTATAGAAATGACTTATGATTTGAATATTATTATTTGAAGTTGGTTTTAAAATATGATTCTATTTTTAAAGATATAAGTAAAAAGAAGTTTCGAAAAAAAGTGTCTTTCTTCATGAGTAAATTATCAATTCTAAATAGTTTTCACTTTTTTTACAATTCCGTATACTAACGACATTGCGAGAAAGATTTTTGCAAGGTTTTTGCAAGATTTTATGAAAGGTTTGAAACCTCGCAAAAATCTTACGAAAAATATTTTTGTGACATTCCTATGTCCGCGCATAATCATCATATAAACGTTTTCCGTAAAGATGAGGAAAGATTTTTCGCTATGCTTTTAAAAGATTGGCAGAAATATTGCAGAAACATTTTATGCAGGACTTTTGCGAGGTTCTATGAAACCTCGCAAAAATCTTATTAAAAAATGAATCTTATGAAAAATATTATTTTGATGTTCCTGTGTCCGCGCATAATCCTCGTATAAACATTTTCCTTAAAGATGAATAACATTGAAATCATTAGTATGCGAATAATCCGTTATTAAATATCAAGGAAATTTACTAGTGGGCCAGCAAGCTAAGCGCAGAGAAAAAGGGAGACAAGAAAAATTAATTATTTATCTTAGAAAAAAAGTTATTATTGTTATTAATCGATTACTATGATTCGCTTACGTTACAGTCTGTCAAGTAAGAGCGTGGTCGACTTCACCGACAGGTAATGAAAGATTTCGCTCTAATTCCTTCGCGAGCCGATAGATGTAGCTTTGTCCTTGATGCATTGTCAACAAAAATGCAGTTGTCGTTGATCTTTTGAAAGAGAATTACGTTAAACGCCATGAGTGCTAAGTACGCGTCGCGCTACGAGGCTGTGTTCCTTTGCATCCACCCGAAAGGTCCCAAAATGTCGCAATCAGCGGCTGCTAAATATATGACAAAGTCGAAGGCATTTGTACAGAAGTGGATACAGCGATATAAAGTGGCTAAAAATGTCGATGATTTACCAGAACGTGGCTCGATAGGAAAAGTGAACAAAAAAGATGAAAAAAGAATAGTGAATCTGTTTTCGCGGAATCCTGCTTTAACACTGCGGCAAGGACAAGCAAAATTAATGGCAAAAGGTTTAGATATATCCTACGAAACTATCCGAACCCATCTTCGTACTCATCATCTGGAATGGCGCAACACAATGAAGAAGCCTCTGTTGACTGAAAAACATGTGACAAAGCGACTCGCTTGGGCGCATGAGAATATTGATAGAGATTTTAAAAATGTCATTTTTACTGATGAATGTTCTATATGGGCACGTTCTGTCCTCACGCGAGCCTGGTCAACTTTCACCAATAGGCTTGTTCAGCGGACCGTAAAACATGGAATAAAGGTGCATCTTTGGGGCTGCTTCTCAAAGCAGGGATTCGGCACTTTGCACCTCTTTACTGACAACCTAAATGCCGAGAAAATGATAAAAATCTACAAAAAGGCTTTACTGCCATCTGCCAAACGATTGTTCATCACAAAAAATAAAGATTGGATTCTGCAGGAGGACAACGATCCTAAACACCGCAGCAAGCTCTGTACTCAGTGGAAGACTCAATCTGGCATCGTTACATTGGATTGGCCGTCGCAGTCGCCCGATGCAAACCCTATTGAAAATGTGTGGGCATATATTAAACGGAAGCTTCGTGGAAGACGCACATACACTTTGAAGCAGTTGTCTTACGAAATTCGTCGGATCTCGAGATCCTTGCCACTAAAATACGCCGTCAAATTAGTAGAAAGCATGCCTCGGAGATGCCAGGCAATTATCGACGCCGGTGGTGACTGGACACATTATTGACCGAATTGCATCATTGTTTGTAATGTGTACAATGTATATATAAATATGAAAGTTTCATCAAATAAATTTTTTTATAAATTAACACGACCACGTTCTTACTTGACAGACTGTATAAGAGTTTTTTCTTTTTTTTTTTGCACTAAAAATTAAATTAAGAAAAAATAATGGGAGTGTGAATAAGTTCTCGCCGTTTCACCGTCAGATGACGGTACAAAAGTTTTGTGTGTATAATTCAAGTTGATGATGCATCTATATTAAAGTTCTATAACCTATTTTTAAAAGCAGTGCGTGTCTTTCCAGTAACCTATAAAGAACATTTACTTTTTGTAGCGTAAAACATGTCAAATTTCATGCCAAATCAACCGTTTTTGCGAGGAATTTTACTGCACTATTTTATTAAGAAGAAATCTGCAGCTGAAGCACACAGAATTCTTGTAGAAACCTATGATGATCATGCTCTGTCCAAAAGAACATGCAGAGATTAGTTTAACTGATTTAAAAATGATGACTTTGATGTTCTAGATAGAGAACGCAGTGGTGCATCAAAAAAGTTTCAAGCCGAAGAATTGGAAACATTACTTACTGAAGATCTATGTCAGATGCAATCCGATGTTGCAAAATCATTGGGAGTTGATCGAACAACAGTTTTGAAACGTCTGACAGCATTAGGAATGATATAAAAGGAAGGATCTTGGGTGCCGTACGAACCGAAGCCAAGAGACGTCGAACGGCGTCTTGTCACGTGTGAAAAGCTGCTTCAACGACAAAAAAGAAAAGGTTTCTTACATCGTATTGTGACGGGTGATGAAAAGTGGATATACTGCAATAATCCCAAGCGTAAAAAATCGTGGGTTAAGCCCGGCGAAGCAGTAGCATCAACACCAAAGCGGAATATCCACGGTTCCAAGCTCATGCTGTGCATTTGGTGGGATCAGCTGGGGGTAATGTATTACGAGCGGCTCCAACCCAACCAAACCATCATAAGAGATCTCTATTGACGACAATTGATGCGTTTAAGCCGAGCATTGAAAGAAAAACGGCCGCTATATGAGCAACGACACGATAAGGTGATTTTGCTGCATGATAACGCTCGGCCGCATGTCGCGTCACCGGTCAAAACATACCTGGAAACGCTGAAATGGGATGTCCTACCTCACCCGCCGTACTCTCCAGACATTGCGCCTTCTAATTACTATTTATTTCGATCGATGATTTACGGCCTGGCTGAGCAGCACTTCACTTCGTATGAAGAAACAAAAAAATGGATCGGTTCATGGATAGCCGCAAAAGAAGTGTCGTTTTTTCGACGTGGAATTCAAATGCTGCCAGAAAAATGGGAATAAGTAATCTCCAGCGATGAGCAATACTTTAATTGACTTGTTTTTTTATTATTTTTAAATCAAGGATTTATTTTCACAAAAACGGCGAGAACTTATTCACACTCCCAATATAATGTATTCAAAAATATGTAATTCAAAAATTATATCGTCTAGTATATAGGTTAGGTTAGGTTATATAAGTAAGTTTGCCGAATAATTTTTAGAAAAAAAAATATATCTATTTTATTTCTAAATTTCAAGGTGAATAACTATAACGTTCAACATTAGGTATATTGAAGATGCATTAATCACTCAATATCGAAACTTTTTCTTATACGATTTAATTATATTCAAAAATTTTTATTTATTATACTTTTGAATACAATTTGTGACGTCAATAGTTAAAGATGCGAGAAGATAAATTTTATGTTTATATGCATGTACATATCTCGGTAATTTAAATTCATAGAAATAATTTTTCTAAAATTTTATTTATATTCATTATTTACTTTACCATATGTAAATGACATGTGCTAAAAATTAATTTTATACTCAAATATCTTGATAAAGATTTTGCTCGAAACAAATATCATCTTTTGAATGCATAATTCTTTCTAATAAATTTTGAATACATTATAACAAATATTGATTCTAATATTTTATTCAACATAAAGATCTCGTTATGAGCTTGGAATGTCAGTTAAGATATATAATAAAATAATGTACTATACAAAGTAATTTTCAAATTTATTAAGTTATTTAAACTTGATTGGTTTGATATTGCAGGCTCTTTAAGAGAAAAAAAAAAACTTCTATTCGTAGTGTCGTCTGCATGTCTTTCAAATAACTTAACCCTTTCGTTACGGGTGCCGTATATATCCGGCATCCACGTGACGACCTGTGTATTCGGTTGCCGTATATAATCGGTGTTCGCGAAACTGCGCATCGCGGTGCCCCGTTCAGTGACGCTACTCCCGCGGAACAGACTGCCGTAGTGAAAGGGTTAAATAAGATTGAATTGAAGTTTACGCATTTTTTTATTTCAAAATATATTAGTGAAAATAATTTATTTAAAAAGTTACAACATAATCGCAAAAACATTTGGAACGTTTAATTCAGAATATTGAATGTGCATCAACATTGAAATACTAATTATTGTGAAATAATAAATATACTATGGTTATTATTCGATAACGATTGAGCCTTGTTTTTTTAATACGTCAAAAAATGCCAGCTTCTTAATCAAAAATAATACAAGACCTTAAATAAGTTCTCGCTGTTTTTTTTTTTTTTTTACAAAATAAAAACTTTATTTAAAATATAAGGCACAAAAACATTTCACTCAAAATATTGCATATCACTAGAGACCACTTTCTCCCATCTTTCTGGCAGTATATGAATTACGCATCGAAAAAAAGATATGTCTTTTGGGGCTATCCAAGAATCGATCCATTCTTTAGTATCTTCGTAAGAATGAAAGCGCTGCTCAACCAGACCATGTGCCATCGAACAGAATAGGTGAAAATCGTAAGGGGCTATGTCAGGTGAATACGACGGGTGGGGTCGAACTTCCCATTGAAGCGTTTCCAGGTAGGTTTTCACTGGTTTTGCAACATGAGGCCGAGTGTTGTCATGTAACAAAATCACTTTGTCACTACTCGTATAGCGGTCGTTTTTCTTTTAGGGCTCGACTCAAACGCATCAATTGAAGTCGATAACGATCTCCCGTGATAGTCTCATTCGGTTTAAACAGTTCATAATAAAAGACACCTTGCTGATCCCACCAAATTCAGAGAAGCTTCGAACCATGGATATTTGGTTTTGCGGACGATGTTAATGCATGGCCGGGCGGCCCCCACAATTTTCTACGCTTTGAATTATTGTAGTGTATCCACTTTTCATCGCTAGTCATGATACGGTGCAAAAAACCTTTTCTTTTCTGCCGTTGAAGCAGTAGTTCACACGCGAAAAAACGCCGTTCGACGTCTCTCGGCTTCAATTCATACGGCACCCAAGATCCTTCCTTTTATATCATTCCTAACACTTTAAAACGTTTTGAAACTGTTGACTCATCTACTTTTAATATTTTTGCAAGTTCTGCTAGCGTCTGACATCGGTCTTGATCAAGTAATTCTTTCAATTCTTTGTCTTCAAATTTTTTCGGTGCGCCAAAATGTTCTTTATCCTCAAGTTCAAAATCATTATTTTTGAAGCGTCGAAATCAGTCTCTATGTCGTATTTGACAGAGGATTGTCACCGCAAGTCTCAACAAAAATATTATGAGCTTCAGCTGCAGATTTCTTTTAAATAAAATAGTGCGATAAAATTCCCCGGAAATACACTTTATTTGGCCCAGAAGTAGACATTTTCAGAACCAATAAAAAATTACTTTGTTTACACTACGAGGGTGGTCTGAAAAGTTTCCGACCTAACACAGATACAAGACATTTTTTCTTAATTTTTTTTTTTATTTCTCAACATAGTCTCCTTGCAATTGTACACACTTCTCCCAGCGATACTTCCATCTCTTTAACCCATCCAAATAGTACTCGGCGTTTTTCTCTGCAAAATGACTGTTCACGAATGTGATTAACTCCTCATTTGACGAAAATCTCTGTCCTCCGAGTCCAATTTTCAGATGAGGAAACAAAATGAAGTCACTTGGGGCTAGGTCTGGTGAGTAAGGCGTATGGTCAAGCAGCTGAAACCGTAATTCGTGGATTTTCGCCATGGCAACCGCTGAGGTGTGAGACGGCGCGTTGTCTTGGTTAAACAGCATTTTCTTTTTCTGCAAATGTGGACGTTTTTCCGCAAGTTCTGCCTTCAGCTTGTCAAGTAATGATGCGTAGTATGCTCCTGTAATGGTTTTTCCTTTTTAAAGATAATCAATTAAAATAACTCCATGACTATACCAAAAAACAGTCGCCATCACTTTTCCAACCGAGAAAACAGTATTTGCTTTTTTTGGAACCGGTTCCCCCTTTGCAGTCCACTGTTTTGACTGTATTTTTGTTTCGGGCGTATGATGGTGTATCCCAATTTCATCTACAGTAATTAATCGGCGCCAAAACTCGGATTTATTGCGCCTAAACTGCGCCAATAGAGCGTTGGAAATGTTCATTCGAACACGTTTTTGGTCTAACGTGAGCAAACGCGGCACCCAACGTGCAGACAGCTTTCTCATGCCTAAATCTTGATTTAATATGTAGCAAACACGTTCTTTGGACATGTTCATAACCTCTATTATCTCTCTCACTTTCATTCGGCGGTCGTCTAGCACTATTTGGTGAACTTTGGCGATGTTATCGTCAGTGGTTGCAGTTTTTGGACGTCCCGAACGTTCATCGTCTCCCAAGCTCTCACGGCCACGTTTGAATTCAGCTGCCCAAAATTTCACTGTGGTAAATGATGGTGCAGGGTCCCCATACACAGAGTTCAACTCATTTTTGATTTGCGTAGGCGTATTGCCTTTCAAAAACAAAAATTTAATGACAGCTCGATACTCAATTTTGTCCATTTTCACAACAACACTCACATCGACTCACTCAAACGACTGTCAACTAACAACTGCGCATCCAAAATGGCTGAAACTTTGGTGAGCAGCTGTCAATAGATGAACAACGAAATTCGCTAGCTTTTATTGACGAGTGCTGCTATCTTCACGTTGAGGTCGGAAACTTTTCAGACCACCCTCGTAAAGTGAATTATCATACACTGAAATTTAAGGTTAGATACAGTACTTCCTTGCAGGTGCGTCACCATTCGAAATTCCATGCACGGAGTACTACTACTGCCATCTTTGAAGAAACAGCGAGAGCTTATTTAGGGTCCTTATAAAAATTCCCAGATGATAGCCTAAAACAAAGGCTAATGAGCATACTAAACTTGAAAAATAATAAAAAACAATTTGATTATATGTAACTAACCACTTGTTTTTATCGAGATTATGCTGATTATGATTTATGTAAATTATAACAAAACATTCAGAACAGTCAGATGTCTAAAATTCTTTAGGAAAAGATTTCATAAAGATTTATTTCTTTATTTATTTTAAAAAAGATATAAGATATGTTGTTTAAAAGTTTTATTGAATTATGAATTATGCACTATTTTTGGGCTGAGTACTAAAATAGAACCACAGTAGCAATTTTTCTAAAGGATAAGTTTTATACTTAACAATATAGTGTTATAATAGAATACACATACAAAAGATAGCCTTAATTTATTAATATTAATAATGTACTAATTTTAATTAAGTATTTATATTAGGTGTAGTAAAAAGAAATCCATTATTTTTGCATTAAATTGAAGGTTTTATTTAGCATAGATAGAATGATACGATTTATGTCAAATATGCACCGTTTTGTTCGATAACTTGTTGCCATTTTGGAGGTAATTTCATAATGCCTTTCTCGTAGAAATCCTTGTCCCTATTGTCAAAAAATTGGGACAGTCGATTTTCACAATCTTCTTTTGAGGCGAATTTTTCACCTTCAAAATCATTCGTAATAGACAGGAATAGGTGGTAATCACTTGGTGCCAGGTCTGGACTATAAGGTGGATGCATAAGAACTTCCCAACCAAGCTCCCGGAGCTTCTGGCGAGTCACTATCGATGTATGCGGCCTGGCGTTGTCCTGATGGAACACAATTCCTCTCCTATTGGCCAAAGCTGGCCGCTTCTGGGCGATTGCTTCTTTCAGACGGTCTAATTGTTGACAGTACAGGCCCGAATTAAGAGTTTGGCCGTAGGGGAGCAGCTCATAGTAGATGATTCTATGCCAGTCCCACCAAACACACAGCAAAACCTTCCTGACTGTCAATCCTGGCTTGGCCACCGTTTGCGCCGGCTCACCGCGATTTGACCACGACCGTTGTCGCTTGACGTATTCGTAAGTGACCCAGTTTTCATCACCAGTAACCATCCGCTTCAGAAATAGATCGATATTGTTGCGATTCAGCAGCGATTCGCAGATGAAAATTCGGTCCATGAGGTTTCTTTGCGATAACTCGTGTGGCACCCATACATCGAACTTCTTTTTGTATCCAGCCTTATTTAAGTGGTTCCAAACGGTTTTTCGTGCAATGTTTAGCTCTTGGGCAATCGAAACAGTGCTTACGTGACGGTCGGACTCGACGATTTCCATTATTTTATCGACATTTTCGACAATTGGCCTTCCAGAGCGTGGTGCATCTTTGACGTCAAAATTACCGGAACGGAATCGACGAAACCAAAATTGCGCGTGATTGGCTGTTACAGTATCAGGACCATAAACACTATTCACATTTTCAGCTGCCTGGCTTGCGTTTTCGCCTTTATCGAAGAAAAACTGTAAAATATGGCGTATTTCCTCTTTGTTGGTGTCCATCTTTGACGCGTGCTAAAAAAATACTGAGTCAAGCAATCACAAAACTGTATAAGAAGCTTTTTTAGTACGAAATCTTATCTTTCTAACGCCATCTAGTGTAACTCGATCGCACTTTTACAACGGGAGATGCAGACTACTAAAGCCATCTATGGGCAAAATAATGGATTACTTTTTACTACACCTAATATTTGTATGTCGCTTTAAGAAAGAATTATTGTAACAGTAATTCTTTAAAAAAGAACTACTATTTCTACAAATCTCATATTTATAAAAATACAAAAAAGTAAGAAATTATTTTTTGTTATATTCAATTAATTTTATTTCATTAAGGGGAGGTTCTCATCTAGCGACCCAAAAATTACGTGATTTTCGCTTTTTTTTTTCTCATGGATGGAAATGAATAAAGTAGTCAAGTTTTTTGGTACTTATTAAGTATGTTATTAACTACTTTTACAAATTCTTTTGAACAAAAATACCGAATAGTTTATTAGTTATATGCATTAAAAAATAGTCATCGAAAAAAAAGACACCTCCACGAGCGGCAAGGTAACTCATCCAATTTTTGTCTGAAATCAAAAAATCAATGTTTGTTATAAACTAGAAGACATTTTCTGGATCTAAAACTAAAATCACGAAGAAAAGTTAAAAATTAACAAAATGGCGGACTTGCAAAAAAAAAATATTTTTTTGCACTTTTTTTTGCTCTAAAAAGTGCAATAATAATAAAAATAATCATTGTAAAATTATGATTTTAGGTGAAGATTCAGCAAATTTAATTACCTTTAAAAAAAAAAATTCATCTCGATATCTATAATAGTTTTTGAGATATCTTGCCGCCCGTCTCAAAAAACATGGTTTCGAGAAAAACGCGTTTAAAGTTTTAGTACGCGATTTAGTACGTAAAAAGACGACTTCGGTTTTTTGACTATAACTTTAAAAATAAATTGAATTCGACAAAACGGGTTTCACGAGCGTATTCTACGAGACATTTGCCAACTTCTTAAGCAAAAAAAAAAAAATCGATTTTTTGGTCGTGCTTGATGAGAACCTCCCCTTAACATCTGAAATTTGTTTAAGA
Source organism: Chalcis sispes (assembly GCA_949987625.1). Classification (NCBI taxonomy): domain Eukaryota; kingdom Metazoa; phylum Arthropoda; class Insecta; order Hymenoptera; family Chalcididae; genus Chalcis; species Chalcis sispes. Next base: position 22,131,712 of record OX465099.1, read on the forward strand.
TTGAAATTCGCTATTTAAAAACTTGGAAAATTTTATTTCAAATATAAAGCAATATCGAAGCTGTATTAAGTAGCAAAAATAAAACAATAAGTATTCACAAATATGATTTATATAAATTATATATATAATTAGTTTCATTTAATCAACCACTAAAATTAGAATTTACAATCAATTACATAGTAGTTTGCATAAAATTAAATTCAGAAACGTGGAAAAAAAAGTTTTTCAAAATAAGCAGTTTTGATTTGTCATTCTAATTTTCTATATGAAAAATTTAAATACTTTTTCCCATTTTTATTTTATTTCAAATTTAAAGTAACATTGAAACAAAAACAAATAAAAACAAGATAATTACTATTCGAAATAAAATAAAATAATTTAATTTCAGACTTATACCGACTTTTATTATCAGGAAATGAGTGTCAACGCAGCAGCACTGGTAGAGAATCAGATCTTGTACCAAAAAGATGTTGGTCATATATTGTCAAAAATCTTCTGATTGTCTGTAAAATTTTTTCACAAAGTATCAACGTCTGAATTTATAAAAAAAAAACGCTTACAAATACTGTTATACTTATCTGAATTGTATTGAAATACACTTGCTGTAAACTTATTGACTAATTTCCTTTTTTTTCAAATATTAACGTTGAATAAAGTTCACTTTTATTAACAATATGTTTATAACAATGTTAGTTTGTGTTTCGTCTCGTGTGCGCCACAAATGTTGTCATTTTGCGGGCATAGTGCTGAGGGTTTGCGATTGAGGAGTGCAGTATGTTATTAATTGGCGATAAAGTAGGTATTGTTGTGATATATGGACATTTGATATTGCAGAAACCTTTCTTACCACAAACGCACAAATATTTATTTTATAGTTTACACCAAAGATGTCGCATTATGACATGTTAACGATGCATGAAATACTAACAAGTCTATATTAATTTTTTTATTACAATTATTTCATGCATATTTATGCTATAAGTATTCATACTATAATATAATAGATGATTAAAAAAGTAAAAATTAAAATTATAGTACATTTTAATTTAATCTACGTAGATTTTTATACTTGAATTTTATAATAACTTTTAAATTATACAATTTGATACTATGTACGTCTATTTTATATACAAACAATTACTAATTAATTTTAAAATAAAAGAAATTCGTTTTTTTATTAATTTTATCGACATATAAATAGATTTTCATCATAAGCATTTGATAATATTTTTTAAGTAGAGTAATAACCATTATATATCTATAATATATTTATAAAAATTCTTGAATATGTTATAAAAAGAATTTTTTTATTAAAGTATGTAATATTCTGTTTATAGTATTTCTTACAAAATGCAGGTTTTTGATGTTATAAATATATTTAATTTTCATTAAAAATTTTAACGTAATATTTTTTTCTTTAAGACTTTTGCTAATTATATATACTTTTATATTTTAGAAAATTTAAAAATAAAAAGATAAAACTATTTCTCCGTTATTTAAGATAAATTTTCAATGAAAATATCGCATTAGACAGCTGTTATTCGAAATGCTGTTAAAGACCTTTTAAATAACCTTAACAAATTTTCGTGTCTATTCGTTACGAAGATTAGAAAATTTTTAAAGGGTACCGTGACAAATGTTTATACCTGCCAAAAACTTAAAGAATACCTGAAAAGTAGAACGATTTTTGTTTTTTAAATAAAGTATTAGTCTCGCAAAAAAGTACAATGGGGAAAGAAAATAGCGTTTAATTGAAAAATTTTAAAATAAATTTTTTTTATAACTTTAAATTTTTAAGCGCTTTAATATATATTATTTTAAATTTGTGCGATGAAATGCATTTAATAGTAAATGATGATAATTCTGAATTTAAAACATAAAAAATTGATTACAATTTTTAAATTATTTCGTTATAAAACTAACGTTCAAATTCTTTAAAAAGTTGTTTTACTTTATGTTTTACTTTATGTTTTACTTTTGTAATTCGTAATAAAACAATAAATTATTGCTATTGTGCGTTGTAAAAAGATAAAAAAAATTTTGTATAATGATTATGCACAAAAAAATTTGTTGCTTCGCTAGATTTAACGCCAGCTCTTTTGTTTCAATTCACATTAACCGATTTTCATTAATGAATTTAATCTATTTTCGTGAATACTACGCACAGACACAAGTCGAGATAAATAGTTTAAATGATCAAGAAAAAAAAGTAAAGAGAAATAGGTACAAAACATTTTTAAGCACGCGTTATCTTCGCAACCATTAGGGGTTCGATCATTTTAAAAACAATGTATCCTAATCATAATGATTGTACAGTAATATATCTAGAAAATGATTTCCAATATGAAATCTGTAAGATCTGTATTATCTCTAAGAGAGGTTTTCTATTATGCTGGTTAATTTAATTTTTACAGAACGCGTTATTACTATATTTGATGAATTAAAAGTAGTAATCCGTTACATAATTATTCGATTACAAGTACGAAAATTCGCGCAATCATTAAATTTATGTCGATACAGCTTTGTGCGCATGGAATCGTGTGAAATACCGACGCGGGCAAATAAAAAAAAAAAATAATTGACACAAAAATCTCGAGCATACATCGAAACAGCCATGCTTTTGGCAAATTGGGATGTACTAATAACACGCAGAATAGCTATTATCTTTAAATTTCGTAATTGGTACATACATACAGTCGTAAAGTACAGCGCTACGATTACGCAATTCTCTCTATCTCTCTTAAGAACATCTCCATTTCGCTCGCGATAAAACCATTAATATTATTCGCGCGAGTCGAAAAAATTGCGCTCGAGAGAACAATATACTCGTTTTCGTAAATTTTTATAAGCTAATTAATGAATATTTATGTCCATATGTTTGCGCGCAGACTTATTTACTTATACACTTATGTAAATAAGAAACGGTTTGCGAAACGTCAGCTAATACAGTCACGCGTGCACTCGGCCATTTTCCTTTCCTCTTTTGCTTTCAAAACGAAGAAAACGAGACCGAATTCTTCCATCTCCGGCTAACCTTCTTTACTCTTTTTCTCGCATTCGTAAACTCGCAAGAGCTTTTTATTCTACTTCTCATAAACCCCCTCGTGCTTATATGTGTATTCTCTTATCTCGTTCGCACGTTTCTTGTTTTTTTTTTCGGTTGTTAGTTTGCCGATTTCTTTCCGTTCTGCCCTTTTTTCAAAGCTAAACTTTTATAACAAGCTCTATTACGAGTCGGTAAGTGAATAGGATAGTTAGTGCGCCAATGATCAAAGCGTATATCATTACTATATTCATGATTTTATAATGAATTTGTGCGCAGCGATGTGTACTTTAATAATTACTGCAAATGATGATAAATCTTTTTAGTTTACCTACTTAGAAACTAGTTTACCTGAATTGATCCTTTTTTTCTCAATAATTTTTAATATTTTAAATATCTTAAAATCATTAATTTACGGAGCTTCAATATCTTATGTAAAAGAGAAAATTTTTGTTATTTTTTTATATAAGTATAAAAATTGTTAAAATAACATTTTTGTATCAGAATTACAACACCAATAAGACATAAAATTTTATAATAACATTCAATAAATTAAACTGTAATAACAAACGCATTATTAAAATTCCAGACAATTTAAACATCAATATTTAAGCATTAAAATTTTCAAGATTTCATTAAAATTACAGAGAATCACTTACATTAATGTTCTTATTTGCGAATACTTTTTTATTAATAACAAAACAAATCATAAGCTTAAATCCAATAAACCTGTGTGCGTATGTTTTGAATCGCAAATACTTTTTTATAAATAAAGTAATCGATGTGTAAGCGTTACGCATAAAACCGCTAGTAGTAAAAGTTTGAAATTTCCAATGTCTTTTTTATGAATTAAAAAACTAATCATGAGCTAGGATCCAATGACTCTGGGTGTGAAAATTGTAAATTGTAAATACATGTTTGTTATAGATTAATTACTTGATTTGGAAACGTTGAACTAAAAAAAAGCTAGGAACGAAAGTTTAGTATTACAAATGTCTTTGTTATAAATAAAAAACAAAACCATAAGCTCTAAACCCAAAATATCTAATGAAAAAAATTTTTAATTTCAAATATTTTTTTTTGTAAATAAATTAATCGACTCGTAATCGTTAAAAATAAAAAACTTGAGGCGAACGATTCAAATTTTAAATTTCTTTTGTACGAATAAAGAAACAAATCATAAGCTAAATCCTAATAGCCCCGTGTGCGAAAGTCTTAAATTAGCAAATTTACTTTGTTATTATAACCATAGACTCTTCAGCCAAAAAGCCTAAGAATGAATATTTATTTATAAAACAAGTATTTGTTATTTAAAACTTTTATCCCTAGGGTTCTTGTGCTCAAGCTTATGGTTTTATTTTTTTATTCTTAAAAAAGACATTTGAATTTTTTTACTTTTTTCTTATTTAACGCTTATAAATCGAATCATTTATTTATAACAAATATATATTTGCAACTTTTTATTTACAACTTTTGCATCCAGGCTTATTGAGTTCTGGCTTATGATTTATTCTTTATACTATAATTCATAAAAAAGACATTAGAAACTTTGAACTTTTGCTTCCAACGTTTTTATGTGTAACGCTTACGCATCGATTACTTTACATATATATAAAAATGTATTTGCAATTCAATACTTACGCACACAGGTTTATTGGGTTTAAGCTTATGATTTGTTTTATTATTTATTAAAAAGTATTCACAAATAAAAACATTAATCTCTAAGGTTATTGGGTTCAAAGCTTATGATTTGTTTTATTATTTATAAAATGACATATGAAATTTGAATCGTCCGCCTCAAATTTTTTATGTTTAACGCTTACGAGTCAATTAATTTATAATATTAGGTGCGTAACTAAATTCTCGCTGTTTTTCTTGATGAAAATGCAACTTTATTGTGAAAAAATGGTTACAAATGAATCATTCAAAATATTGCTAATCGCCAGCTACAATTTTTTCCCATCTTTCTGGCAGAGCTCGAATACCATTACAATAAAAGTATGCGTCTTTTGAAGCTATCCATGAATCAAGCCAATTTTTGATATCTTCATGTGAGCGGAATTGCTGATCAGCCAGACCATGTACTATTGAACGGAACAAATGCTAATCGGATGGCGCAATATCTGGGGAATACGGCGGATGGAGTAAGACTTCCCATTTGAGCGTTACCAAGTAGTATTAACGAGTAGTTTAAACGAGTCCGGCAACGTGAGGCCGAGCGTTGTCATGCAGTAGAATCACTTTTTCACGCTTTTGCTCGTATTGTGGTCATTTTTCACGTAGTGCTTGGCTAAAGGGCATCAATTGAATTCGATACCGTTGCCTAGTAATGGTTTCGTTTGGTTTCAACAGCTCATAATAAATAACACCGACCTGGTCCCACCAAATACACAGCATGACCTTCACAGCGTGAATATTGGGCCGAGCCGACGACGTAGAAGCATGACCGGGCAGTCCCTATGACTTTCTTTTCTTTGGGTTGCTGTAATGAATCCATTTTTCATCACCTGTTACGATGCGATGAAGAAAACCCTTCCTTTTTTGCCGCTGAAGCAGTTGTTCACAGGCGAAAAAACGACGCTCAACGTTCCTTAGTTTCAAATCATAGGGAACCCAAGTTCCATGATTCTTTTATATCACTCCCAACGCATGCAATCGCTTAGAAATAGCTTGGCGAGTAACTCCCAATATTGAAGCAAGCTTATTTTCTGTTTGACATGGATCCTCGTCGAGCAATGCCTCCAATTCAGCGTCTCCGAAGGTTTTTGGCCTTCCTTCACATGGACGGTCGACAATATCGAAATCGCCGTCTTTGAAGCGACGGAGCCAATCACGGCACGTTGTTTTATTTAGAAAGGTATCTCCGTAAACATTTTGAAGCTCCCGATTTACTTCAGCCGCCGTTTTCTTCGAATGAAAGAAGAAAATCAACACTTCCCGCAAATGACCATTATTTGGCACAAAATGAAATATTTTTACACAACCAAAAATATAAGACGCCAAAACAAAATCACTAATGTGTCAAAGCCATTTGTTTACCATATGTCTAAGCTTGCTGCATGACGTTTTGGATGTCGAAATTATTATTATTATTATTATAGTTTTTTATTGGCATTTCAATAGAGATTACATAGCCATGCCACAGAGACGAGGGGCGCTGCACGCAAGCGCAAAATACAGTTTAAATTCGAGAATCAACTTACATTTATATTTAGATGTTACAGTATAGAATTATTTAACAATAATAAATTGAATAAAATAATGATATTACATTATGGATTTTATCGCAGATTCACATGTTAACATTAATATTATCAATAAAGTTTGCTATGATAGGAATAACATTTTTATTCATTTTAGATAATAAATGGATGACAGAAAAGGGCCCATACAATTGAATTTTACGTATTTTCTTAAACATAATCTCTCTTTCTCTTTATTAAATATCGCATTGCCAAAATATATGTTCAATCGTATCGGGTGCTTTACTGCATTTACATAGATCACTTTGTACTATACGGCATAAAAATTCTATAGTTTTTCTCAGATTCAAGGCCGTGGTTAATTGATTTCGAAGCTTAGTGATTAATGGAGACTCGTGTCCCTTATTAAAATTATTATTTAATGCTCTTAAGGCACTTTCAGAATCTGTAAATATTTGGAAATTACGATCTTCGTTTTTATTAATTATTTCTAGAGTTTGGATGAGCGCTAAGCATTCCGCCGTAAATATGGACGCGCAATTTGGTATTTTATACGATTTATTATATGAATGATTACTACTCAAGATGGCGAAGCCAACATCTGGTTCCTCATTTATTATTTGTTTTGATCCATCCGTGAAAATGTCAATTTTATTATTATTACTTTTTTTAAATTTGTTTTTAAATTCTTGTTTCGGATTGGTTGATTTTAAAATTTCTTTGCCAGTAGTTAAGTCGATGTTTTGTTTTGTGAAGTTATTAGTATAGGGAAAATTGAATTTATACACTATGTTCGATTGTATTATTGAATTATTATAAAACCATGTATTGTCGTAACATTCCATTAAAAGAGTTCTTTTATTGTTGTTTTCATACATGAAATTATTTGATAGGTTGTAAAGGATTTCGAGATTTTTAATAATGATGCTATTTTTGTATGAAAGTTGTTTTAAAACATATTTATAGCATAAGAATTTGAATCTATACTTTAGAAAAGGGATTTTCGATTTAGCCGACATGACATTAATTGGTGTGCTGTTCCTGTAACCCATAATAATTCTAAGCGACGTATTTTGAATTTGTTGTATTTTATTGAAAGCAGTTGTGGAGCATGGAGAGATTAAAAATTCACAATATTCTAGGCTGAATCTAATCATAGATTTATATAGTAAAATAAGTAATTTTGGATCAGCTCCCTACTAAGTTCTTGGAAGGCAGCTGAGGATTCTTATTGGGAAGCTACATTTAAGTTTTAGGTATTCTACGTGAGTTTGCCAGTTAAGATTTTTGTCTAAAATCAAGCCCAAGAATTTAATATATTTACTTGGTGTAATGGGAGTGTTATTGATATTTAATCTTATATGGTCTGTTTTTATTCTATTTCTGTTAAAAATAATCATTTGACATTTTTTTGGGGCAAGTTCTAGTCCTTTTGAATTTAAAAAGTTATATATTTTATTAATTTCTACTTCTAATTTAAGATTCGATTGAATTATATTATTATCTGTAGTATAAATAACAATGTCGTCAGCAAACTGTAAAATTTTAATGCGATCATGTAAAATCGAATCTAGATGTTGCGTGTATATAGCGTACAATATCGGGCTTAGAACACTGCCTTGGGGTAGACCTTTGGTGACTGTAAGTTTTATCACTTTGAATGTTGAGAGAAACCAGCTTCCGTTCGTATGTTAAATTTTTTATGAATGCAGTAAATTTCTTGGGTAAATTCAGTGATTTTAAATCGTTAATCAGTATATCAGGTATAATATTATCGAATGCTCCTTTTATGTCAAGGAACACAGCTGACGGACTTTCTTTGTTGTAAAAACATTGTTATATTTGTGTTGTGAGGATGGTGAGATTGTCTGCACAAGATTTTTCTTTACGAAAACCGTATTGAGTTGGAGAGTATAAATTATTTGTTTCCAACCACCAGATTAGACGTCCATTTATCATTTTTTCCAAAGTTTTTAGTAAGCATGATGCCATCGATATAGGTCTCACTTTATTATTGTTGCTTTTAGGTATAAATGCTACAAGGTACACTGACCATTGTTGAGGAAATAATTCTAAGTTATAAAGGTCATTATAAATATCTAGTAAAACTCATTTCAAGTATTCGGATTAAAAATTAAGGATTTCATAGTTTATTTTGTCTATACCTGGTGCAGATTTTATTTTGGAAGTACAGATAGCATATTCTAGTTCTTTGTATGTGAATGGAAGGTCCATAAAGTGTTCATGGTTGTCACAATTATTATTATTATTACTAGGAAGGGTATCCTCTACTGTTGGTGAGAAATTGGGTTTATTTTTACATAAGTCATCTAAGCATTTTTGTGCGTTTGTTAATAAAGTGTTGTTTTCAGATATAGAATTAGGGCGGTTTTGACTATTTTTGAAGGTTTTTATGATTTTCCAGACATTAAAAATTGGGGTATGGCGATTAATAGTTTCACAGAAGCTTATAAATGATTTTTTCTTTTCTGTTTTTAAGATTATTTTTGTTTCAACACAAATTTTTTTATGTTTAATAAATGTCTCCATATTGCATTTGAACCTTAAAGATTTAAAAAAGGCTTTACGAATACGCACTGCTCTTTCGCATGTATCATTCCACCAAATGCAATGTTTTCTGTTTGTTTGTTGTTTGCAGTTTGTTGGATAATGTTTATGACTGTTTTGAATTTTGTTATTAGAATTATTATTGTTATTATTTTTATTTTGAAAACTTGAGATTGATTGAGTTATGCTGTTGTTTAAAAATTCTATAAAAACGTTATATCTTGTCAAACAATTTGAATTAATGAACGATAGATCAAAAAAAAATTTGTTTTGAATTTTCAAATTCAGATTTTAGATTCTCCAAGTTAAGTTTTTTTAAATTGAATCTATAGTCTGATTTCCTTACTTGAGCAGAATTAACGTTAATGTTTATTTCTATTGAGAAGTGATCACTTCCCCAAGTTTCATCTAAGACTGTCCAATCTGTTAGTAAAGCTAGATTAGTTGAAATAAAAGAGAGGTCTAAATTAGAGTATGAGCACGAAGAACTTGAAATTTTAACATGGGTGGGGTTATTGTTATTTAGAAGGAAGATATGTTCCGGGTCTATATTTTCAATTATAATATTTCCATTGGGACAAGTTCTGTCACTTCCCTAAAGCAGGTGGTGAGCATTAAAATCTCCAATCATTATGAAGGAGGTGAAACCTTTCAAACATTCTACGAGGTCAGTAAACTCATTTGTTGTGATATTGTTATTAACAGTAGGGCTTCTATAACAAACAGTAAGTAAAATTTCACGATAAGTGGAGTTTATAATAACAGAGCCTAATTCGATAATATTTATATTTATGTTTAAATCAATTTTGTTAAAATTAATTTTTTTTTTAATAAAGATGGCAATACCTCCACCCTTGTTAGTAGTTCTGTCAAATCTAACCGTATTGAAATCTTTCAGTAGAAAGCGTTCTTTAGGTTTTAACCATGTTTCCATTATAGCAATTATATCATATCTATGGGCATGAAGTTGTAACTCTAATTTGTTCCTAATACTTCTACAATTCCATTGTAAGATTCTTAGCTGTGAATTATTCATTTTTAAAAAGTTTTTTTTTTTTTTTTTAATATATATGGTAACTTAATTTTATCAAATTTGATTCTAATGTGTGTATATATATATATATATATATATATATATATATATATATATATATATATATATATATATAAGTATATAAATTATAAGATTGTGCATATTGGATTTGTAGATTATTTTTGGTTATTATATTTTTGTATTTTTGTTTTAGATTATTGTGTTACTATTGAATTACTACTATTATATACTTACTTTATGTGTAAGATAAAAGTTAGTTATCGTGAATCTATCTTTTTTTATGGATTGCCATACATCTTTAAATTTTTATTAGTTTTTACGCTATTTAGTCTATTTACAAGTTTGTTAGTTGTAACTTTTAAATATGGGCTAGTCTTCTTAGTCGGAGTTTCCTCGAGATGGGTGTTCTGAAAATGATCCATTTAGGTGTACATCTGTATTTTTATTGTTCAATTCAAAATTTTGTATTGTTTTACTAATGTTATTAGTGTTAATTGTATCGTCTACTATTTTATTTTTGTAGATATTATTTTCTAAGTCTTTGGTGTCTTGAATGTTTTTGTGTTTTTGTAATTGACCTGGTTTTGATAATTGGGATGAGTTTAGTGACTTAAAATTTGAGGTTTCTTCTTAATTTTCTGTCCTATAGTTTACTGGAGTTTTTTAGGAACATTAAAGAATTTTGTTATGCGAGGTTGTCGTAGATCTGGAAAGTGTTCTTTAGAGCGAACAGGGGGTTTAATAGCGCCCATTACGAGATTTCTTGCTTCATTGAAAGAAACATTGTCATAAGCCATTATGATATTAATTCTTAAATATTTTTGGTATACTGTGCATCTAGAGTCTATGCTTTTGTGTGCTTCTTTGCAATTAGAACACATTGGTATTGATATTGTGCACTGTTGTTCATGTTGATCTTTTCCACACATTAAGCATATTTTCGTATTTTTACATGTTTTGCTTGTGTGTCCAAAATAGAAGCAATTGAACCATTGCATAGGTTTTGGCACATAAGGTTCAACTTCAAATTTGACGTGAAAGAGTGATACTTCTTTAGGCAGATTTTGACCGGCAAATATAATTAATATTGATTGGCTTGGAATCCATTTATCACAGTTATCGTTATTTGGTGCTCTATTTCTTTTATTTAGCCTTTTAATATCGACAATTTTAATTTCAGATTGGCATAATTGTAGAATATTTTCTTCAGTCAATTCTATAGGAATGCCTTTGATTATTCCTTTTCTAAATTTCCTAAATCCTGGAATATAAGCTTCCAAGTTATACTTATGTAAGTTTTTATCTATTATTATTTTATTAGCTTCTGTTTTATTTTTAAATTACACTTCAACTTTATACTTTTCTCTTTTTTTAATATCAATAATATCCTTATAATTTTTAAATATTATGCTACCTACTTTATAAGCATTTAATTCTTGATTATCAAGTTGCATTTTTTTGATCCATACACCATATGGTTCATAGTTATTTGCTTTAAAATATTCAGGTGTAGAAGATTTGATGTTAATACTATTAATACTTACATTTTCATTATTTGTATTATTAATTTTTTTGTCACAGTGAATTATAGCCGTTTTAGAGTTTTTTTTTACAACATTACAATCACTCTCTTCTTTTTCTAGAGTCCTTTTTTTATTTGTTTTTGAGTACGTAATCTCAATATTCATTTTATTGTTATCATTTTCATCTTCATTTCATCATTATCATTTTTTTCCATTTTAAGATAAAATTTATAATTCAACCGCCCGTGATTACGGGGGTATTTACCACGTGTGCAATAACTAAATTTAAGGTTAGTTTTAACCTTTCACGTTAGGAAATTGTTTTCATTTATTTTACCTTATCGCGAAACGTTATATTTTTAGAGTCAATAGCATTCACACTCTTTTACGGTTTTTCAATTATAATTATAGTTCTTATTGTAATAATAATTTAATTAATTTTGGTTTTAAAAGAAAATCTTTTTGTAAACGTTACTCAATCATCCAAATCATTTCAAATGAGTCGGATGTCGACATCGACAAGCACTTACTGCTATAGCCATCTATTGACAAACAACGGAAACTTAGTCGCGCACCTAATATTTATAAAAAAAGTATTTCAAATTTCAAATTTTTCTGATCAGGATTTTTGGTTTGAGAGCTTATGGTTTTGTTTTTTATTCGTAATAAAGATATTTAAAATTTGAAACTTTCGCCCTCAAGATTTTTATATTTAATTCTTACGATTCGATTAATTTATTTATAACAAAGTATCGCAATTCACAACTTTTGTTTCCTTGGTCATTGGGGTTTATGGTTTATGGTTTGTTTTTTATTTATAATAAAGACATGGGAAATTTAAAACTTTTGCTCATATTGTCTTATTCTCGGCGTCTTTCTTTCTTCGGTTTTTTCGTAAATAAGCCCTAATCCTCTACCTCAGCGGCAAATGGTTTCCCCACTCATCGTCAGAGGCCGATTTCTTTATTGCATGTACCGTACACAATCTAAGTAAAATGTTAGTCTGCGTGCGCGTGTAAAAGGTTCACGAGTGTACAATGTGTGGAAAAAAAAAGTATAGTGGAAAGACTTAAGGAGAGAGCGTTGATATCTACTAGCTAGGATTTTCGGAAGGACGGTGTCGGATTACTTGCGCGTGGTGGCGGGGCCTAACGGTTTGAGTATTATTCATGTGTAAACGAATAAACATCGTTGGTTACATCGTTATCGACGCCCATTTGTTTTTCTGTTTTGCGTTGTAAGTCTGACTTCTTTTCTCTTTTACGCTCAAGCTCGGCTTCTCTGACCGTCAAGCAATCTGATTGGCTCTTAATTAATTTTGTTAAAATAAAGTGATTTGCAACTTTAAGCAATAACGAAATACACCAAAATTGTTTCAAAGGTTGCATTCCATAGAGTCGCGTTGTTGATCAGAATGAAAATATGCTAACGTTGTACAGGATTGGCCAAATTCGACGAAAAGATCTGGCAACACTCTAACTTTTGACAGAGATGTCAAATTGACTAATGACGTAGCGCGTTTAAAGCGTCAGTCTAAAAAAATTTTTGTCATGGATCAGTACACGCCACGCGAACGCTCTCAGATTGTTGAAATTTACATTCAACAAAACAAGTCAATTGTGAAAACTCAACGTGCATCGAGAAAAATAAATAAAGTGAAAACTGCGCCTTCTGTGACCACATTGTATCGTTTGTATGAAAGATTTTTAACTGGTGAGGCACTTACTAATCCCAAGCATCCAAATAAAAAGAGACCAAGGCTATCGGATGATAATATCTCACTCGTACGGGCCAGTGTTCAGAGGTCTCCAACAACATCTCAAACTCGTCGATTTGAGCAAATGAGCACAAAACGAACCACTTTACGTCGCATATTTCGTCATGATTTGCATTTATTCCCGTACAAAATTCAACTGACGCAAAAACTGTTACCTGCCGATAAGCCACGTCGATTGAAATGGGCCCAAAGAGTCATCGAAATGGCTGAAAGTGATGAAAATTTTTGGCAAAAAATCATCATGAGCGATGAAGCTCATTTCACGTTAACCGAAACCGTAAACAAACAAAATTGTCGATTCTATGGTACTGAAAATCCTCGAATCATTCACGAGGTACATCTTTATGACCAAAAAATAACTGTTTGGTGCGGTGTTTGTGCTGATATGGTCATTGGGCCGTTCTTTTTCGAAGATGAAGCCGGCAAAACAGTTATCGTCAATCAGGAGCGTTATCACGATACGGTAACCGATTTTTCGATGCCAATTGTTCGTGATAAAGGTATGGAACACTTCTGGGTTCAACAAGATGGCACTCCACCACACACAACTCGAGCCACTATCGATTTTTTTAAACGATTGTTCCCTGGTCGTTCGATGTCGAAAAATGGTGATTTTGACTGGTCACCGCGTTCACCAGATTTAACGCCTCCAGACTTCTTTTTGTGGGAAAAAAATTTTAAAAAATCACGGAAAAAACACATTTTTTTCCGTGATTCTTTTATAAAAACACCTTTTCGTCGAATTTGGCCAACCCTGTATACACAGAATGTCGGAAAAGTTCCCGAACTTATTTTGTAGCGCTTGTACGAGTGGCGCCACCTCTTGGACGACACCGGTACTATGTTACTACATCCCTCTGGAGTGTCTGAGAATTTTTTTACCAGTATCCGTTCATTAGTTGCCGAGATAGACGTGCTTGAGTGAACGTGTGTTTAGTACCCCGGTGCAAGCTCTACGATGGATGAGAAATTTGAACATCGTGGCGCAATTAAATTCTGCTATAAACTTAAAAAAACTTTCGCGGAAACGAAAAAAAATGATCGATTCGGCTTACGGTGAAGGTGTAGTGTCGCGTACAACTGTTTACACGTGGTTCAGTCGGTTCAAGAAGGGTAGAGAGTCGTTAGAAGATGACGAGAGAAGCGGCCGGCCGTCAACAGCTGTTACCGACGAAAACGAGGCTGATACACAAAGAATTTGTGCCCCCAAACACCACCGTGAATGCTGTGTATTACGTAGAGGTGTTAAAACGTCTGAAGCGCCGGATTAATCTCATCAGGCCCGAGTACAAGGAACCGGGATCGTGGCGTTTGCTGGATGACAATGCGCCTGCTCGTTCTTCGAACATTGTGAAGCGTTATCTCGCCAAAAATCAGATCCCACGCATCAATCACGCCCCATACTCGCCAGATCTGGCTCCAGCCGACTTTTTCCTATTTTCCAAGCTAAAAATGGCCTTGAAAGGACGATTTTTTGAAGATGTACCGAGCATTCAAGCGGCTTGCACCGAGCATTCAAGCGGCTTGCACCGAGCGTCTCACAGCGATAACTTCAGAGGAGTACCAGAGAGCCTTCGAATCACTCATGGAGCGCTCAAATGAGTGTATATCTAGGGAAGGGGACTATGTTGTAAGTTAACTGGAATAAATTTCTTTAGATGTAATTTTCGATTTTTTATTTCAAAAGTTCGGGAACTTTTTCGACATACTGTGTATACATGTTTAATCATTCGCTAAGGTCGCATCCACATTCTGTTGACGATACGCACTTGTATGTACTTCGTGAAAAGCGCAAAAGATACCCGCGGTATAATAACCGCTTATTTTTATACAATTAGGAGAGACTTGTGTATAGCCGCTGCAACATTTTTTAACGCGTGATTCCCTCTTATTTATTATCTGAAAATTGGCGCGCCTTTTTGCCATGCTAATTCGCCGCCAGCGAAGGTGAAAGTAAAAAAGGGCGAATTTCGTGAAATCGAGAAGCGCGTGAGACCTTTCACCTTTGTTTCTATTTTCTTTACTTACGTTTGTGAAATATGCCAAGACCCTCTTTGCATACCCATGAAGATTCTTATTGTATTTTTTGTTTTTTTCTATCGCCGCTCTTATAATTATTGGCCACGTTGCAAATGTGCTGCAGTCGTCTTCTTGACTTACCGACTTACATTAAAGCCTTTGAAAATTTTGTTTCTGTAAAAAGAAAGCGACGAATTGATGAAAAGTAATAATTATAACAATAAAAGTTTGTATACTTGATATTAAAATTTGAATTTGAATTTGTGAAATTTAATCAAACATTGCCTCGTACTGATTGACATTTTACTATTATTGATTGATGAAAATTTAATTAAATAAACTGTTACATTAATAAATCAAAGCATAAGAATTTCAGTGAAATGAAGTAAAAATTTGAATTTGATTAATAAAAAATGTAAATATTCCTTAAAAATGTATAATTCAAATACAATTCAATTTACAGCTTTGCATTTTCAGTATTCGCTGATGAATCTATCTGAAATGATCTGTCGATGTACAATGATTTATTAATCGTAAATTTTTAATAAATTAAATTTACTTAGAATGGGATCGTAAAAATTAAAACGCGCGATATTAACATTTAATTAAAAATTTAATCAAACATACACTTTACGTAAATAATAAAAAATTTTATTTCGTAACCATTCTATGTATACCAACGTATAAATCATTAATCTTTAAATTGTTCTAAAACTTAAAATTTAAAGAACTTTATAAAAAATCTTATCGATTATATAACGAAGAAAAAAAAATATTTAAAAATTCTTTTAATAAATAGACGATTCGAGTAAAAATCACGAGGACGGAAAGATCTGAAGGTTAGAAAAAAAAAAAAAAAAATTAGAGACACACAATCGTAAGTACGTACAAGGTGCTGCAAAACTATACTACCTCGAACCACATGCTAGACTCATACACCTGAAAACAAATACATAACGACAAAGAGCGACAGGAATGAAAAAGAAAGAGAGAAAAAGAGGGAAAAATAGGAAGGGAGAGCAAGAGAGAGAGAGAGAGAGAGAGAGAGAGAGAAATAGAGATCGGCTACTAACGAGCAACCGGCACGAGGTGCTTGTTAGAGCCTCGCTCCGGTACGGAATAAGCTCTCGTTTGCTCCGAAAAAGCACCAACGAAATTTACGAAGCTGCTTGAGGTATATAATGAGTCGCCTGCGATTTATATACATATACATACACATTTATATACATATACATACACATTTATATACATATACATACACAAGTGTGTATGTGTGTGTACATACATATATATATATATATATATATATATATATATATACAATTTCGTCATCAAATGAAATAAGCGCACCAGCGAGGACAGATGAACGTTAAAGTTGTCCCTCTTTTTCGACTCGAGCCTTTGCGAGAAACATGTGTATCAAATGTGCGTGCTTAGACAAATACACATACGTCTATGTATGCACATACGCATTTTTACTTTCGATCGCGTATACGAGCAATAAGAAGGAGAAAGAAAAGTTAAAGAGCATAGAATGAGGAGGTATACACGTTGAGATAATAAATGTAGGTGTGTATGTACGTTTGAGTGTATGCACAAGTTTGAGAGTGAGAGAGAGAGAGAGAGAGAGAGAGAGAGAGAGAGAGAGAGAGAGGAGCGCACGCGAGAGTATGATCACAAAGTTATATATATATATATATATATATATATATATATGTTGTTCTTGTAGTCGGGATGAGCAGGATGTTGCGCCGGTATACTTAATTAGAGGATCGCGATCGCCAGCTACTCGGGGGCTAAATGCGAAGCGGTCACGCTGCTCTTTTCCAAGTGCACGTTTATACATATACTAATATGTGTGTGTGTGTGTGTGTATATATATATATATATATATATACACGCTACCTGATGATTTTTTTTTCTTTTTCTGCGTACATATAAAGTCGCACTCGTACACCTGTCGAAAATATATGGATACATGCGCGTGCAAAGAAGAGGCGCGATGACGAGTAAAATTTGCATATAGCGCAACGGCCCGACACTAAATTGGTTAATGTACTCGTATCTACGTGCGATCGCTGCTGGAATTACTCGATCGAATGAACGAGCTGATTATGCCACCATTATACGAATTATTTTGATAAGGGATGACATTATACGCTTTCTTTTTTTTTCAATCCACGGAAGCGATTGCTTTATGTACGTGTATAATTATCTTCTAAAGTGCTTTATCCTTTCCATATGATTGATGTATAAGTTTAAATAAAGTTAATCATAAATAATTATAAAATCTTAATTCCATCTTTTCAATATTTGTCATTTTTAGTTTAGATTTATTTTTTTTTTTTATTTTTAAATTTCAATCGAAGCTCAGCGTATAATTTTATTTTATATTAATTTTGTGATTACTGCTTTTAATAATTTTAAAATAAGCAGGTAAAGTTAACGTATGACAAAAATGTTAATGAAAAAAAAATTTAATCGTCATATATACATATAATAGACATGTGAATTTCATATAACGACGAAACTTTTTATTAATTATTATTAATAAGCTAGATTTATTGTAAATTTTTAATTTTCAAACAAATAAAACATTTTGTTGCAAAAACTTTTAAACCATTCATTAGCGTAACTACATTTTACAAAACCATATGCGTTTATCGTTGTTTTTCTATTTTAATTGCATCGAGGAGAAAAAAGGATAAGGATTGAGATTTCGCGGAAAGAATGTCAACATTTTCTTTCGGTCATTATTAATCGACGTTATATTACAACGTTGCTTTATAAAATAAAAGGATGTCCGTTTAAGAGGTCCCGAGTTATTTTTTTTTTTTTTTAATCTTTTTACTCGCTCGCTCCTGACGAAATTCTATACCGTAAATACATAAAGCAAAGCATAATAGTCCTTAATTCAGATAATTGTTATTTCGTCCGGTAAAGAATTTGACGACGAACAATATCTCGCCGCGTATACACCGCAAAATAAAAAAAAACGTAAAAAGAAAAAGAAAGAAAAAGAGAAAAAAAAGAAAAATTGCTCCGCGGGGAGATCCATTTATGTCACGAAAAATCTCCGGCTCGTTTTTTATACATCCAGTTTGAGCGAACGCGTTCTGCGCATACGCGCGCACATAAAGACTTGCGCGCCTTGGGAATATTTGAAGTGTCTGAAAACCGCAATAGTTTTCAATGATCGGCGATAAGTAAGCGCTGGCATTTAAACCGCGCCGTAGCCTTTACACACACACACACACACGCGCGTGCGCGCGCGCACGCACACATACACACGGTAGTGAGAAAGAGGTAAGAAATAAAGGACGGAAAGTCTGGCGAATAAATAACGAAGAAGGAGAAAGCCAAAAGAAGAAAAGCGAAGGATAAAAAAAGAGAGAACGAATATACCTGGCGAGTAGACGAAATTTTGTCGAATTTTGCATGCAGCCGTCGTTTCAAAAATACAAAAAAAAAACAAAAACAAAGACGCGTCGAAATTTAGAACCTGATATATTGAGAAGCTATATACCAATCGGCGCAGTCTGTCAGCAGACGGAGGTTTGTATGGCTTATTTAGCTCTGTAGAATTAGCACTTGCGCACACGTAAACACTCACACATACACATATGCATGCATAATACATATACGTATACAGAAAAAGTGGTCCTTCTCTTGTTGATATACATATATATATATATATATGTATTTCTTTCTTTCATCCATATACATTTATATATATATATATATATATATATATATATATATATGTATACATATATAAATGTATATGGATGAAAGAAAGAAACGAGGAAGACGCGGGATGTCGAATGAGAAGGAGAAACGGAGCATCTGAAAAGGAAACGCTCGCGGTCTGTAGGATGTATATGTATATGTATACGTATGCACGTAAGTGTATACATATATTATATACGGGTAGAAATGTTGGTGTGCAGGATGCGCCTGGTTTATAAGGCGCTGACAGAACACTGACACGGCTCTTATTATGAGATACTTCATTCACGCTTGTTAACGCATTGTGTCCTCGATAAAAGACATTTCCGCTCTCTGCGCTCTCGTAAAGAAGAATATGTGTATACGTATATATGTAAAGTTGTATCGACGGGCGAGCCACGCAACAACGCGCCAACTTTAGCTCACTTCAAGCTGTTTCTATTATATTATATTTCTATTATATTATATATATATATATATATATATATATATATATATATATATATATATATATATATATATATATATAAAGATATATATATATATATCTTTGCATGCGATATCTTGAATAGATTTAAAAAAATTACTTTTTTATATGCTTGCGCGAAGAAGCAAGTGTAGCGTAAGTTTTCTTCATATAATGTTGAATCCATTATAGTTGGCGAATAAAATTATATGTAGAATATGATATTTGTAGAATTTCAAAGATATTATTTATAATTTTGTGAAATTAAAATTTTTAAACGACTACATATGTACATATAAATTTTTATTATCGGAAGTAAAAATGAAAATTAAGATATTAAATCATGATAAGTAAATTTCATTTTATATTATTTACTATAAATGTTGTAATATAAAATTTTATTCAAATTTAAAATGTAATTTACATTATTATTAATTCAGTCTACTCCTTTCGGTAATTATGATTTTAAAGTTAATAAAGCTTTATATTTTAATTATTATATTAAATGTTGAAAGAATAAATATAAATCTTATAGAATTGATAAAATAAGTATATTACAATATTTTATTTCCAATTCATAATGCGTTTCAATTCAATTTAATAACGTAACATTGATTTTATTTACACTCTTCGTATAAGAATAATTTTTTTAATTAAAATTAAAATTATCAAAGAAGATTAAAATTTGAAATGAGATGTGAGCGAAGCACATAATGAAATTAATTAATTAGAAACAACTTTTATTATATCAATCGATTTTGATGTGCAAGCTGTTTAAACGAAACTTTCCTGAACCATCACATTTTAATTATTCTCGTACGCTTCGTTGCGCCAATTGAACGTTAAAGTTTTAAAAAATAATAATTCTTTTATCAATAATTAATTTAATTTTCTAGTCGAACTAAATAAAAAAAATCTTGTATCGCATTAGTATTCAAAATCATAAAAAAAAATAAAATAATTTAACGTATTTAATTAAGCTTTACTCGACTGCTAGCAAAATCATATATGTAAAGCATTGCGACTATTTCGATAACTGTCAATAGATTACACACAGAGGTGACTCAAAATCGGGACTGCCCGGAGAAAGATTAGAAAGATAAAAAAGAAAGCTGCAAAATGTTAATCAAGAAAAAAAAAAAAAAAAAAAGCACTGCTCGAAAGGGAGATTGAACGGAGAAGAGAAGAACGGCAAAATGAAGAAAAAGGGAGCGCAAAGATGGAAAGCTGGTGGGAGCAGTTGGCCACACGCGACGTTGCAAAATATATAATTCCCACTTAAGCGCACAGGGTGTAACTGAATGCGCGCGGTTTCGACGTCGACGAAGAAAGAAAAGTAAAAGAAGACGAAGACTAAGAAGCAGAATAAGAATAAGAAGAAGAAGAAGAAGAAGAAGAAGGGGAAGGGAAGAGGACAGAGAACACGCGGCGAAGGAAAAAAAAGATAGCGAAGCGGCTAAAGGGACGAGGTGTGCAGGATGATAAAGAACAAGGATTTCCCCTTTCTAGACTCGCACAGAGTGGGAAGTAACCATGTGCGACGAGGAGAGGCGCACGTTTCTCCGTCCCGCGCGAGAGAGATGCGAGTAAAGCACGGGGAAGGGAAGGTCGGGGAGTGGGAGAACATAAGCCGCCAAGGAAGTGGGGAAGGAACGGGGCGATCTCGGCCAATCGCACACCCGGTGGGCGTGGCTCCGGGCGCGTCGCCGACAACCGCCGGCAGATGTCGAGGCCGCGAGAGGGCCGATTGGCCGGAGGCACCGAGCCCGAGCGGAGCGATATCGAGCGACGCCCCGTCACCGCCCACTCCCCTGCCCTCCGTAGCCGCGTAGCCGCAGACGCGCCGCGGCAGGCAACTGGACAGGCAGCCACGACACTGGGCCAGCCAAGCCACGTCGCGAGATCGCACGCATCTCGAACGCCGCGCCCGCGGTTTACTCGTGATTTTCGCGCGCTGTGCCGGTCTTTATCTCTTTCTTTCTCTTTCTTGCTCTCTTTCTTTCTTTTTCCGACCGTCTCGGATTGAGTCTGTGCGACATGGCGCTCGTCGATGCCCGGACTCGTCGACCGTTTATCCAAGTGCGCGCACGAGCTTTTAACGAATAATGACCGTTGTAATAGTGCTCCAGATAAAAGTGTTTTGTTCCAGTAACTTGCAATTTGGACTCGAACAGCTTGGATGAAAAGTACTCTGTTTCTCCTCGTGATACAGCGACTCGTCGTTCGTTGTAGTGCCGAATTTGTCGAGTAAAAGATGACGACTGTTTGTGGATTTTTTTCCAATTTGACGTGACAGCCTTAGTAGAAGATTTGTTCGTTACTAATTACGGAATTTTTTGAACTATGATGAAATATCGAGTGGCTCGCGCTTGATCGAGGAGCTGTCCGTCGTTGATTGGAAATCCAGTCTGTACGATAAAATTTATCTATTTTGGGATGTACTTTTGTAAGTTCAACATCACGTATTATTTACGTAAGTGCGGTTTTACGAGAAATATTTATAACTTGCTACAATAATTATATCTCTATTACCTTAAACTTGATTTAAAAATTATTATTCACTCGTTATTAACGTGTTAACTGTAGTAAATTAATCAAATTTAAGAATTCACAGTATTACAAAACAACGATTAAACTGTAGAAAATGCCGCGAAAATGAAATAATCATTGGAGAACAAAAATTACAAAGTTATTCAACCTAACCTAAAACCTGTGCGCGACGTGATAAATCCGGCTGTCGAGTAATCTCAAAATCTTATTAGGCAAGAAATGCGACGATATTCACAAAATGAAAACACGATTGCAAGAAATTCGTTAATTTAATTAAATAAAAAAAAAAATCTCGTAGCATTGATAATTTTACCGTATAATGCGCAAGCGCACCATGTCGGTCAGTCCGACGGTAGACTCACCGGCATCCGTCACCGACGACGCGGAGTCGAACGGCAAGGACAGGAGTCGACGGCGCGACGACTCACCCGACGAGAGCGACTGCGAGAGCGACAGCAGCGAAGTGCTAAGCGTAGGCCACGAGCCGCCGCCGACGCTCGTGGAGCTCGAGCCACCGAACGACTGCAGCGAAAACAAATATACCGACGGAAGCGGCGCGGCGCTTCTGAGAACCGACGAGCTCCTCGCGACCCGCGTTTCCAGGAGCTCGTCCCCGGCCAGCTCCACCAGCTGTGCCGACTCATACTCGCGTAACGCACCGACGGCCCCGAGTCCCCAGGGCTACAGCCAGCCTGCGTCCTCGCCGAGCGCCTCATCGGCCAGGTCGCCGGCCTCTTCGAGCGTGACCGCCTCTTCCCCGGGTAGAACCGAATTCGCTCAAGATGCGAGCTTGCCAAGGTACTCCTCCGGCTTGGTGGTCCAGCAGCAGCCGTTGATCAAGTACCCGCACGGCATCCGGGAACAGACGAAGCTCGACTTCGCGACGAGGCTGCAAACACGAAGTCTCGGTCACGAGCTCGCGTTCACGGGCGTGGACAGTCTGCATCACCGGACACCGCTTGGTGTCCCCGTGGCAAAAGCACTGAGGCTCTCGCCGCCGACGGTCATGACGGTTACGGGCCTTCCGGTGCCGACGCCTTTGCTCCATCCCACGGCATGTCGCGATCCTCAAGTAACCGATGGTTTGGGGCTCGCGCATCCGCTCCAGCACCTTATGAACGCCAATTCTCGCGATCACTCTCTGCAATCGATCCAACAACAGCAGCATCTCATGCAGCCGACGACGACGGCAGCGACGGTGCACCAGCACAGGTTATCCGTGAACAGGATTCTTCAAAGAGAGTCACCCGAATCGTCGCCAAACTCGAGAGAAGAACAGCAGCAGCAACAGCAGCAGCAACAACAGCAACAGCAGCAGCAGCTACAGCTCAACGGTGGCGGCAGGTGCGCCTTTGCGAGCAACGGCCTGCAAAGCACCATCGGCGTCGCTCATGGCGATAATCACGGGGTCGGTAACAACAATAACAACAACACGAGCAACAACAACAATAACAGCAACAACAACACTCAGCACCAAGCGAGACTAAATTTCAGCATAGACAACATACTAAAGGCGGACTTCGGGAGACGGATAACGGATCCGATATCGCTTAAGAGATCGCGCCCGAAAAAGGTCGCCGCGCGACCCATCGATCTCAGCAAGGACTACGTGGACAATTCGTCCGAGGGCTCGGATCGGGGCTCGGAGACGTCCACAAGAAACATATCGCCGAGTCTACCTAGCAGCAGTCCGGCGCCAACCGCAACACCGACGACCGCGACGACGACGCCGCCCACCACCGCCACCACCGGCGCCGAACCATCAAAAATGATTCAATGGCCGGCGTGGGTCTACTGCACGAGGTACTCCGATCGACCTTCTTCTGGTGAGTTTTTTTGCTTTCTTTTTTATTATCGACTCTTTTACGGTTGATTTTTTATTACTTTTTTCTTTTAAATTCTTTGTAATTTTTAAATAGTAAGTTATTAGATATGTGTTACAGTGTATAGTAGGGTTGATTCTCAAAATATTTGTTATATCGGGCTTATCGTACAGGAAAGTTTGATAAAACTAGGAACTAACAATTTATCGAAAATTTTGCAAAGAAAAAAAAATATAAAAATACATTTGTCTTTTATATATAAAATATATCGCAATGAATTATTCGTATCGGTAATTATGCAAAACGTAGAATAATAGAAGACGAAATTTTATTACATAATTAAAAGATATCTCATGCGATAATTTTATAAACATATATATAGGTATACCGAGTATGTGTATGTATACATACATACATACATACATACGTTTTTATTCACGTGATAAGTACGCGTCACGCGAAAATTCTAATTTCTCGAAGATAGAAAGTGCAAGATAAAACTGACAAACTAATCGTCAAGGTATTTTGCATTTGACTCTCACTTGTGTTTTCATTTTGCACGATATTGAATTATCATCATTATTATTATTATTATTATTATTATTATTATTATTATTATACATGTGTTAAAAATTTCACGTTGATTTTACTTGTAATTTAGGTACAGCGTGATTTTTTAAAATGAAAAAAAGACGAAAAAAAATTTATTAATGTAAACTATTATAGAGCGCCTTTGCTTTATTTCCCTTTTTTATTGCGATATACTCTTTTTTATTGTTTTTAAAATTTGTGTGTGTATATATATGTATAGCGTAGGTAATAGTTAAAAACTACTAAAATTTTTGTGAGATTAAACTGTCAAATACTTGAATTAAAAGTTGCTTTTATCATTTTTATTATTTATATAATAATTATTTAATTTAAAATTCTAATTATTACTAGAAATTATGAAATTAATAATTCAAAAAAGCTGTTTTCTTTATAAAAATGCTGGAAAATTTTCGGTCACTTAATGTAAATGTATTTTACAAATTGGACACGCTAATTATAAATATTGGATCTTAAAACGTGTGATAAGTTTTGATAGGGGAACCATTAAATCAGTAGTTAAGCAAATTATATAAATAATTATTCCACTTATTGGTTTACTTGTAGAAAAGAAAAAACGTAGATTACGTACAATAGATTCTATATATCTCTATTTCTAATAAATATTACAATTTCATATTTACTAGTTTACTATATTAAATATAATGTTTTATTCGCTTTATCTATAACGATAAAATAATAATAGACAATAAATGTCATAAAATTAATTATTTAAAGACACGCTTAAAGACTAAAATTTATTAATTTGCACTTAAAATTAAATCTCCTCGCGATAAACATCCGTGAGGATAATTCTAACGCGCGCATACTATTTTCATTTTACACTATGGAACTGACGATACACGCGTGTAAATAACTATCTGCAACTCGCACGTAGGTAAGCGACGTTAAAATGAACGGAGAAGTTTGCCTTAAAGCCGTTAATGAAAAACTGTATCCCATAGGTGTAAGAATCGTAGCGTATACGAGGTCTGGCTATTAAATAACGAGACTGGTTACGGAAAAGGGTTTTATTATAAAAATTATTCTACATTCGAATGCTCCCCTTCAATATACTCCCCTTCCCTGGCCACACACCTTTCCATACGTTTTTCCATTGATCGAAGCAGTGCTGGAAGTCTTCTTTGGTGAGGGCCTTTAGGAGCTCAGCCATTTTTTGCTTTACCGCTTCCATCGACTCAAATCGGGTCCCTTTCAAAGCAGATTTTATCTTCGGAAACAAAAAAAAGTCGCACGATGCCAAATCTGGCGAGTACGGCGCGTGTTCGAGCACTGGAGTGCGCTTACTGGCCAAATACTGCTTCACAGATAGCGTGTTCTGGGCAGGTGCGTTGTCCTGGTGCAAAATCCACGAGTTGTTCTTCCACAACTCGGGCCGTTTCTTACGAACTCGTTCTCGCAGTGTTGCCAAAACTGACAAATAGTAAGTCTGGTTGACAGTCTGACCCTCTGGAACCCATTCAGTCATCACGATACCGTTAATGTCGAAAAAAACGATCAACATTGCCTTGAATTTTAATTTGGACATCCTTGCTTTTTTGATTCTGGGCGATTCAGGCGTCTTCCAATGCATCGATTGCCGCTTTGTTTCAACATCGTATTGAAAAATCCACGTTTTGTCGCAAGTAATAATGTTTTTCATTAGTCCGGAATCTTTTTTTAACCTTTCAAGGAAATCTGAGCAGACCTGTTGACGCAAGAGCTTTTGGTCAGGAGTCAGGTTTTTTGGCACCAAGTTCGCACACACTTTTGTCATGTGTAATTCCTCGTGTAAAATTTGTCTAACCGTTTCTTTATCGGCGTTTACAGCCTCGGCAATCATCCGGATGCTCATTCGACGATCTGCACGCACAATTTGGTTGATTTTGGTCACTGTTTCCGGAGTTGAAACAGTGACAGGGCGACCTGGGCGTTGGTCATCTTCAGTGCTCACTCGGCCCTCACTCTTCAGTGCTTACACCACTCAAAAACACGCGCACGAGATAGAGAATTGTCCCCATAGGCCTCTTGCAACAATTTACAGCACTCAGTTGGAGTTTTTTTCAATTTAACGAGAAATTTGAGATTGATACGTTGCTCCTGTTTTTCGTCACACATGGTTTTCGGCACGAGAGAAAAACACGTTCGTTTCAAACCGCTACTGCACAAATACAATAATAGTGACGAGAACGTGTTTTGGTACGTGCATAGACAAGATATCTAGATAGCCAACGCACTACTCGTTTTCTTCCCCACCCCTCTACGGCGCCCTCTAGGCGCGCAGTCTCGTTATTTAATAGCCAGACCTCGTAGACAAGACGCTACCTCGTTACGCACGCGACGTTCTTTCGAGAAATGTAGAAAAATAAAATAAAAAAAAAAACCTAAAAAGAAATAATTAGTCCGAAGCTGAATATTCCGTATTTTACTACACTATTTTATAATATACTATTTTCTAATATAATAGAATGGGGTACAATATCCACGCGGACAATTTTTACCCCCTTGATTTTATTAAACTCGCGTTACGTACAATTTACACAACGACTATGCGATAATTCGCACGGCGCTGTTGCGCGAATGTTACGCACACGCCTATACGTTGCAAATACGAGTACGTAGAAAGAAATAATAAGAATAAGAATAAGAATAAGAATAAGAATAAGAATAAGATGAAGTTGAGCGATATCTATATTCGCTGGCTGGAATACGATTGCCGAATGCATATAGGGAGATATATGCGCAATCTCCGCTTCTAATCTTCGCGTTCATACGCGCATCGTTACGCGTTATAAGTATATATGCTATTATACTTAGGTGTAATATTCATAAATTTATATACGTATAAAGCACATAAGCGACGAGGAAGAAAGATACAACGCGATAGGTAAAAGTCTCCCGTCGTTTTCGTCTCGGAGGTCACAAGAGCGCGTCGGACGCTCCGCCTATATCCTCGTGTCCGCGTGATGATTACGGACGGAAAAATGGCTTTATTATTACGTTAAGAAACAACTGTATAATTTTCTTTTTTATTCTAGCTTTTTTTGGCTACTTCAACTGCGTTACGCATTATTGTATTATTCTCAATTTAGAAATTTGATTAGCGTACGATACTCTTAAAATTTCGTTGATATGGGCGCGAAAATAGCAAGATATTCATACATATCTTGCTTCTTTTGCTGTATATCTTCAATAAAAACGTAATTTTTAATTTAATCATGCATAATAATCCAATTATTTGCAAATCCAATAATAACAGTATATAAAATATTCATCGATATCCGTTATGTATGAATCGTCAAAAAAGAAAAAAAAATCTAGGAAATGTCAATGTACAGAAAAGAAATTTAATGGGTATCGCGTTGTTGTTTTACTCATTCGTAAGGAGTATTTTATCGATTTCTAATTAAATATTTCGCAGGAGCAATTGCGCCAGTATGACAATAACGATAGTTTCATTATTGTTGGCATTTTTATTTTTTGATAATATATTTAGTTGCCGTATTTGCAGAGTACGTATTTTTCTGAACGAAGATTTAAAAAAAAACTTGTGCATTATGGTTAATTTATTTAAAAAATTTCAACGAATACGGCAACTAGCAAATTGAAAAATTCAATGAATGTTGGAAACGAGCGCGAAACATAATAGACACTAAAGTTCGAAAGAAGTTACCCAAATAAAAAGAAGAGACTACGGCGATTAGCTAAAAGATCAAAGTTGTTACTACACTAAGATGTCACCAATTCGCTTCGTCCTCGTTCTTCTTTTTTTTTCTAAGCTACAAAATCTACATCTCTTGGCGATACACACGTAAATATACACAAAGGTTTATTACATAATCATAAAAAAAAATAAATAAATAAAAATCGCGATACCGAATCCATCGTTCCGACACCGGAAAGAAGAGCAAAAACGAACAATGACCAACAAAACAACATGAAAAAAATGGGATGGAAAAAAAACATCGCTAGCGGATAAATCGAATCCATATAACGCGTTAGAGAGAGAGAGAGAGAGACAGAGAGAGAGAGAGAGAGAGAAAGAGAGAGAGAGAGAAAGAGCGAGAGCGGCGAAATAAAGAGACATTAATTTGCGGATCGAGATTCTCTCTCTTCCTCTCTTCGTTTTATACAAAGCGATACAGAAACGTATATATCGAGAAACAGAAAGCGAGAGAGAAAGAGAGAGAGAGAGAGAGAGAGAAATGCTACACACCATATCGGGCAAAGTCTCGCGGGATCCATCGATCTTATTAAGGTTAAATTGAAGGTGCTTCGGTTCCCCGCGCTTGAACACGATAACAAACCCGATCGCGCTCTCTCTCTCTCTCTCTCTCTCTTTCTCTTAAAGCAAAAACGAAGTTATTCCTCCTTCTACTCTCTTTACGTATATCTCTATGTCTCTTTGTATATTCTCTCTCCTTCTACCTTTAACAATCTGTATAGGTATATCATTTTATTTCCGAGAGAGAGAGAGAGAGAGAGAGAGAGAGAACGGTCAGCACGTGCACACACATACACACCTATACTTTTGTAGTGCACAGTGGTGTTTCTTTGTACGTCGGTGAGATACGTGTGTACAACGAGCGAGATAGATTCGCTTCAAGCATTGCGAATTGTTCTTTACACGTGGAAAAACGTGAGCTCTTTTATTGCTGAATCGAGATATATGTCTCTGTGTGTCTGAGTTTGTGTGTATGTGAATATGCGCACATATGTGAGAATATGTAAAGCGAAACGTCGCATAGAGAAAGATTAAACGTTCGTTTGACAGCGAGAGCGAGAGAGAGAGAGACAGACAGACAGACAGACAGAGAGCAAGTTGAGCTTTTCTATTTGTATAAAGAACGTTTTTCTTACCAAATGATTGGTCGAATTATTTCTGAGAGACGTGTGTATGTGTTAAAAAATGATATCGATTTACTTATTTATCGATGGAGGGATGGAGGGGATATTTTTAACGATACTTTTATTATCCCGTTGTTCTTGTTGATGTTAACGTATTGGATCAAATGATAAAATTAAGGTTGCAAGAGTTTAAGCTGGTGTTACTATTATATACTTTTTATAAATGATATTCGTGATAGTTTTCTTTAATGAATATATGTCTATAACCTCATAATTTGTAAAAAATATATGAGTAATATAATTGAATGATATCGAATGATCTACAATAAAACGATTATGTTTGATGATAATGATTCTTTTAAAATTTTACTTATTTCACAATTTACTTTGATGAATATAAAGTTGAAAGATTTTAAAGTAAAAAAGATTCAGAAGATGGATTTATAAATATCTTAGATATGTTTATTTCATCAAATTAAAATAAATTCGTTTAATTTAAATTGGACTTAATTAGCATACATTAATATAATATGCTAATGATGAAAAAGTAAATTTTATTCGACAGTATAATAATCATCGTAAAAAAATTGTAATACGGTTCAATAAAAATTATCTCAATAAATAAAATATATTAAATTAATATGTTTCGAATTATTTTTTACATCAATTTTTTTTTATCTGGAAAAATGCAAAATAATTTATTTCGATTCGTAATGTAATTAAATTAATTTCATTGCGACATAATCTAGGTTTAACAGCGATTTGTACGTTAAATTTAACGCGTTAAATTATTTGTCCCGATTCACTTTCTTTTTTACAATAACTTGCAAACGATTCTAAATTCAAATAAAAAAAGAAAAAAAAAAAATATTTATCGTTTTATTCTGCATTGTAGATGTACGCACTATGTAAAGCTGCAAAAATAAATAATAAACGTAATTTTCAGAACGTAAACCTTTCGATATATAATAAGAACAATCACCGAACTGTTTCCCTTCTTTTTAACTTTATACTCTCATTATTTAACAAACGATGATAAAGTGGAAAGACGAACTGAAGCTCGAGAATCATTAATACTCGTACACGACGATCATATTCTTGTCATAACCATTTTATCCTATCTTCTAAATTATTTTTACATGTGCAATTAATCTCTAATTAAAGCTCGCGCATATAGCGTTAAAAAAAAAAAAAAAAAAAAAAAAAAAAAACAATAATAAATATATAAATAAATAAAAAATACAAGCTATGAGAAACAATCGAATTAAAGTGACCTTTCGCGAAAATATTTAATGCGAAACTATACCGAATCCCATATACACGCGTTAGCGTATTGGAATTCACGAAGGATAAAACGGATATTAGATAGAAGATATGTAAGTACTTGGGAACGTTAAGGGCGTACAGTAAGCTTATATATATATTTTCAGCCTACTAACCCGTACGGCGACTCTTACCTACGGAGCATCGTCAGCGTGTAAATGGTTTCCATACGCGCAAGCGCCTTCTCGATCGTATTAACATTTTTCTATACGTCCTTCTAGGCTGTATAGACATTCTATACGTCCTCCTAGGCTGTATACGTGCCAGGAGAAAAAAAAGTTAACAGCGCCACTGCTATGTATTTGTCGCTTCATATAGCCTAGCATGTGAGTCTTCATCGAAACTTATATTTTTGAAACGCGTAATAAGACTTATGTATGTTGAGCGAAGGAGAGAGAACGAGATAGCGATAAGAGCGCGCGCACCATTGCTCCCACGTGACCACCCTATCTCTGTCTCGCTCTCTCCTTCGCTCAGTATGTACATTCAAGCGACCACGGGGCTCTGCTTTTCTTTTGTTTTCTTTCAGTATAGTGTATCGTTGGTCGGTAATATTCGTTCTTAATATGTGAGAAGAAGAATAAAAATGGATTAATTTATTAAATAATGAAAATAAGACGAGTGATAGTGACAGTGATGAAGAATGCAAACGTGAATTAAATAAACTAATAGAAAAAGCAAAGTCTAATATAATCCCGCAAAATTAAAAAATTTAATAATAAGTGATTTTAAAGTGATAATTTTTTAGTTTATAATTTTGTTTGTGATTTAGATAAATGATTTAAAAGTTTTTTGTGTGAAGAAATTAAATTTAAAATATTTAAAAAAGTTACTGTTTTTTCATGTTAAATAAGAGACTAAAATTCATTGATTATACAAAAAATGTGTTAAACAAATATAGTATTGTTATGATAAAAATAACATAAGAAAGTATTTTTATAATAGTATTAATATTATTAATAAGCCTTCAAATCTTATAAAAAAAACTTTTGTTAAAAATATTATTCTGTATAAATATTTAATAAATATACTCAAGAAATTTATATTTTTTAATAAATAATAATTGTTCAAGAATTAATTTTATTTTTAAATATTAATCCATTTACTATTTTTTTTAATTTCATAATTTATATTTATATTTACATTATGTTGTCTGTCACTTTTTGACACACATGTACATGTACGCGTGTGTGTACAAAATGCGCATGCGTTAGCAGACGATATCTGTAGTTTACGAACTGTCAGTATAGGTTCGAAATTGCATTTAATTGATATGCAACAAAATAAAATTAATTATTCTGTTAACTAAGTAAGAGTCTTCGTACGGGTTACAAGGCTGAAAAATTTTTTAAGCACCATGAGTGAACCTCGCGTCATTAAAGCTTTCGGCTCATATTTTGTGGATGGATAGAGGCGCCTTAGTCGCTCGCTGCGCTCGCGACTGCGGCCCTACTATCCATCCACAACATATTTTGCCTCAAGCTGTAATGACGCGAGGCTCGCACAAGGTACATAAATAACTAATACATATATATATATATATATTTTCAGCCTACTAACCCGTACGGCGACTCTTACCTACGGAGCATCGTCAGCGTGTAAATGGTTTCCATACGCGCAAGCGCCTTCTCGATCGTATTAACATTTTTCTATACGTCCTCCTAGGCTGTATGTCATTCTATACGTCCTTCTAGGCTGTATACGTGCCAGGAGAAAAAAAAGTTAACAGCGCCACTGCTATGTATTTGTCGCTTCATATAGCCTAGCATGTGAGTCTTCATCGAAACTTATATTTTCGAAACGCGTAATAAGACTTATGTATGTTGAGCGAAGGAGAGAGAACGAGATAGCGATAAGAGCGCGCGCACCATTGCTCCCACGTGACCACCCTATCTCTGTCTCGCTCTCTCCTTCGCTCAGTATGTACATTCAAGCGACCACGGGGCTCTGCTTTTCTTTTGTTTTCTTTCAGTATAGTGTATCGTTGTGTCGGTAATATTCGTTCTTAATATGTGAGAAGAAGAATAAAAATGGACAATTTATTAAATAATGAAAATAAGACGAGTGATAGTGACAGTGATGAAGAATGCAAACGTGAATTAAATAAACTAATAGAAAAAGCAAAATCTAATATAATCCCGCAAAATTAAAAAATTTAATAATAAGTGATTTTAAAGTGATAATTTTTTAGTTTATAATTTTGTTTGTGATTTAGATAAATGATTTAAAAGTTTTTTGTGTGAAGAAATTAAATTTAAAATATTTAAAAAAGTTACTGTTTTTTCATGTTAAATAAGAAACTAAAATTCATTGATTATACAAAAAATGTGTTAAACAAATATAGTATTGTTATGATAAAAATAACATAAGAAAGTATTTATATTAATTATAATAGTATTAATATTATTAATAAGCCTTCAAATCTTATAAAAAAAACTTTTGTTAAAAATATTATTCTGTATAAATATTTAATAAATATACTCAAGAAATTTATATTTTTTAATAAATAATAATTGTTCAAGAATTAATTTTATTTTTAAATATTAATCCATTAACTATTTTTTTTAATTTCATAATTTATATTTATATTTACATTATGTTGTCTGTCACTTTTTGACACTACATCTTCATGTACGCGTGTGTGTACAAAATGCGCATGCGTTAGCAGACGATATCTGTAGTTTACGAACTGTCAGTATGGGTTCGAAATTGCATTTAATTGATATGCAACAAAATAAAATTAATTATTCTGTTAACTAAGTAAGAGTCTTCGTACGGGTTACAAGGCTGAAAAATTTTTTAAGCACCATGAGTGAACCTCGCGTCATTAAAGCTTTCGGCTCATATTTTGTGGATGGATAGAGGCGCCTTAGTCGCTCGCTGCGCTCGCGACTGCGGCCCTACTATCCATCCACAACATATTTTGCCTCAAGCTGTAATGACGCGAGGCTCGCACAAGGTACATAGATAACTAATATATAACAGTATACTACATACCCATTCGATTGTTCTATGAAGAAAATCGTAGCAACGAAAGCGCGTTTAACAAGCCAATTGTTTTTCTTTCGTACGAGTTTGCTTATTTATAAATACGCGCATGCGCGAGTGTATGTGTGTGAGCGTGTGTCTTTCAACACGGTTAGGTAGATGTACAATCGTGTGCGCGTTTAGCAAGTTGCAAGTATTGCCACGAAAATTTTACAAACTCGTTGCTCTTAAATAATGAAATTCCTAATTTCGCTTTAGGAAATTAGGATAATTAATGGCGAATAATCGTTAGAATTTAAAAAAAAAGCTTTCTTTTTAAATATGTATATTATATAAATACATAGATATATATATTTAAAAAAAAAGTTTTTTTCTAATATATTCCATATATATTTTCATATATTGTTGATTCTTTAAGTTAAATGGTTATAACGTTTCGTTTGTTATTGGTGTGAAATTTTTAGGAAAATAATGAATTTTCTTGTTTGATAGTAAATGTTAACTATTAATATGTCTATATGTATATACTATAGATGATATACTTTTTTTTTGTCTTTTGTAAAATAGTCTTGAACGATTCGACGTTTTATGTATACTGTTAAATTAATAATTTAATAATAATTGATTTGTTGATCGTAATAGTATATAATTGACGGTGTAAAAGACCATAATTATTTAATACATACAAAATCGACTTTAATATCGATGTATACTTTCAGTTTATTTGCACAATAAATACAATAAATAAATACAAATATTACAAATATAATGTTTAAGATATAAAAAATAAACTTTTGTTAGAAATGAACTTTCAATAAAGCCGACCAAAACGAGCCGGAAGTTATTAAAAACATAAAAAATCGCTCGACAACCAAAAATCAATTATATCTTGTGTAGAAAACCAAAAGCATCAACAAGAAACTCAATAACCAAAGGTAACACATCCGTGACATTAACAAGCTGGAAAATCTTGAGTGTATATACAGGAAGAAGGAAGATTCAACGTGTTTTGCTCGTTTTTGAATACATCTATCTCTTTCGGCTCTTTTTCCATGCAATTCATCTCTCTAACTCTTTTATTTCGTAACCCCAAGAACGCGTATAATGTGTCTCAAGGGGTTGACTTATGGCAACCGGCTGCTGGCACCAGATACTTTACCCAAATATACGCGCGCGCACACACACACACACACACACACACACACACATATCTATATACATATATATATATATACACGTTTGACCGCGAATCGCAATGATTTCGGCAAACTAACGATTGACGCTAATTGCTCTAAATTCTTACTCCGGTGTATGTATATATATATATATATATATATATATATATATATATATATATATATATATATATATATATATGTATGTATTGCAAGACGATTTCTCTCAACTCACCGAGTTACGCAGTACGCGCGGATCTGTTGTCGCCCTCGTTTGTCTTGCCGGCGCGATTTTTCACCATCGTGATTTCGTAGACGTTTTGTCGACGCTATATGCTGAGCTTGAAGGCTCACTCCCCTCCTCTCCTCTCCGCCCTCCGTCCCCGTTTTCACTTGTGCGATTATGCTTAATTAATTATTGTAATTCACGCGTTTATACTTTTTATATATTTCTTCTTCTGCTTCTTCTTTGTAATTTAGCGTTTCGTTTCGTATGCTTGAGTTTGAAGAAAGAATATTATTGTACATCTTGTTAAAATTGAAATTGTTTCAGTTTCACCCACGTGATTTCATGTAATGCGCGTCTAGACGCATATAATAAGTGTAGCGATTATTAAATTTTATTAATTAACATAACAGATTTATTAATATTCATACGATATTATTACACATTAAGAAAATTGCGCATAAATGTGTTGATTACAATGTACGATTATTAAATATGCAGCAAGCGAAGTAATTAGACGTTTCAAATTAATACTTCAAGTAACGTCGTAATTATTTTAAGAAAACGAATCAAGTATGTCTTTTCATACTTGAATATTCGTTGAGAATATTTATTTAATAAATAGTACTAATGCTCATATATTAGTTGTAAATCAAATAAATATATATTTATGAGTTCGGTAACTGTTTTTATTCTCTTGTTATTTATTATCAAAAATTTATTATAATAAAAATAATAGATTTTAAAATTAGCTTTTTTATGACGATAAAGTTTATTTTAATAATTTAACATATAATTTTAATACATCGACATACTATAAAAGAATTATATACATTCAATAGTTTTAAAATGAATTATTTTATACGCTTGTAAACTCTGTGTTAAGCTAATAAAATTATGCTTAAAATTAATAGAGAATGTATTGTGTTCGGTAACGGAAAATTTATTTCTTAATGTAACAAGTAGTATTACGAAAATAAACAAAATATTATTTCGAAATATTATTTTACGAAGAAAATTAACAATTTTACAACAAGCACCGAAAATGTTTTTACATTCGAGTATCGAGAACTATCGTTCTGAAAAAGGTAGCAATGAATAATAATTTTTCACAGACGCAATCGAGCGTGTACATATGCGTATAAAACGATTACGTACTCGCTAAATTTTGTCCCAAAGCAATGCGTTCGTGTAACCCGAATGACAATGGATTTATCGTGTCGTTAGCCATTCACACGTGCCGAAAAAAAATTATCTCCTAAAAAGAAACAACGTGCTAAAAATCATTAAGAACCGTACGACGGCAAAAAAAAAAAGAAAAAAATGAAACGTTCACCGCGAGAACAGATAGAAAAATCTATACTTGCATATGTACTTTACTCACGCACCCTCGTGGCGAAAGAACGAGAGATATACATTGATACTTAGAAAAGGCCGATATAAGAGATCGCTCGTATAAGAGATAACTGTGTATCTCTAAAACAGTCGCGAACCGCAGCCGTGAGATATTGTATGTACATACACAAATGGAGCGACTCCTTTTCTTTGCTTCATTGTTCAGTCGCGTGCGCGGGTGGAGGTGTGGCATGCGCTACGAAACGACACTTGTCCGCGCGCATGCGCATTACGCTGGTATATACGTATACAGATCATGTGAATATATTTAGGTGTGCGCAATGAAAATGTGTACATAGATGTACGAAGGCATACGCGTACTGCGAAACGAGCGATATACTAGTATAATTGTGAATTTTACATGCTTGGTTATAAAAAGTAAATTAGTAGAAAGTAAATTTTATTTATTGAAATATTATGATTATAAAAGTTATTAATGGCCTTCGAATTCATTTTTCGGTGTGCCATATACAATAACTTTTCGAACGTCTAATTTGTACGTGGATTTTATACCGATAAATAAGCTTTCTTATATTCCAATGTCGCAAAGAGAATTAAAAGTAGAAAAAAAAAGTATCCCAAAAAAAAAAAACAAAAAAAATAATTTATAAGAATTCTATCAATTTTTACTCGACAACATTTTACAAAATTCTGAAATAATTATTAACATCACGATTCTAAAATTCTTATTTGTAAATAAAGTTTGATGAAAAATTTTAATTGACGACGCATTAAATTTTACACAAATTACAAAGTATCTCGTTGAAATAATAGCTTTATGAATTTATAATTACCAATTCCATTTAAGAAACTATGTATATTCATAGACATTTATTTACATTCGAATAACGTAAGAAAAAATTGAAGACATTTTAATAATTAAACGTCACAAAATAACTTTAACGACAAAGCGCGTATTGCAAACAACAACAACAACAACAACAACAACAACAACAACAACAACAATAATAACGCATTAATGCACGGAGCTCATCTACTAATCACTATAATATATCGCTGCTGTACATTATAATAGATTGCCATTGTTACGCAATGTTAAAGCCGTCGCCGAAAATCGAAACAAAACGCGAGCGCCGGATATCTTTTTAATTATCGAATTTTACGTAAGTTCACGGTAATAATTTAACGGCGATACGTTATTACAAAAGTCATTTTAAACGAATATATACGATTTGTGTAGTTCGCTTGTGAAAATTACCGACTGAAACGAGACACCGCATAAATAATTTTCTCGAACTATACACACACGCGCGCGTGAATTCAATACACGTACATCCGTAATAATTTCGATAATCGGTTGACATTGTTGAATAATTTGTTTATAAATGCAAATAAAATATCGCGAGTGAATTTTTATTAATAACGGCGGCGGTTGACGTTCGCGATGAAATATACGATTCTCGTTACGAAATTAAAAAAAAAAAAAAAAAAAAAGAAAAAAAGCTTAAGATCGTAGTTTTCAACGAGTATTCGATGAACTTTGCTCACAACTGCAATTATTAGCGGTATATATAATGTTCGTCATTCCAACCAATTGCGATAGTTAAAGATTTAATTGTACACGTATACCGCGTTTACGCTTACATATCTTTCTTAGGTATCGACGAGCGAAAGAGCAAATTTTACTGATACTTTTTCATAGTGGGGAACCATCGAACTTACATGTATACAAACACTCATATATACACATATATACATAT
Source organism: Chalcis sispes (assembly GCA_949987625.1). Classification (NCBI taxonomy): domain Eukaryota; kingdom Metazoa; phylum Arthropoda; class Insecta; order Hymenoptera; family Chalcididae; genus Chalcis; species Chalcis sispes. The sequence continues at coordinate 22,169,731 of OX465099.1, forward strand.
ATGCACATGAGAAACGCTTCGGGGTAAACGGTAGCAAAAACCGAGTCGGAATAACTCTCACCTTTTGCACTGTCATTTGCATACATACGCGCGTACACAAGTGCGACGATTATTGCATGTATAAGACAGTTATATAGCCTACACACAGTTATATAGCTTTCGAACGCGTATATATATATATGTATGTACGTCTTGGTTTCTCGCTCGAACGGATCACGTGCATGCGTGCGAGAGCGAGAAAGAGAGAGCGCAAAGAGAGTCAATTACGATTCGCCGCACGTTAGCGAGTTGTGTGCGCGCGCGCGCGCGAGAGAGAGAGAGAGAGAGAGAGAGAGAAAGAAAGCGTTCAATAACGCGTGCAAGAGCGCGAAGTAAGAGAGCGGTACAAATATACCATTTTCAAGGGGTTTCATTACGCCACGAAAATTACCCCTACTTATGCCCACACTTGCACTTTAAATTTCACGGGATATGGAGAGAGATAGAAAGAGAGAGAGAGAGAGAGAGAGAAAAAATTTGAGATATTATTGCCTGAAAGAATGAGAAGAGGATATTAAAAATATAAAAAAAGAAAAGATGAAAAATAAGTTTTTGATGTGCGCGCGACTTGTAAATTGGTATTAATCAATATGTCAATTGTTTCTTTTGCTGCGTTATTTTTTTGTTAAATTTCTTTATTTTTTATTTATTTATTTTATTTTATTTTTTTTTCATTCCTGTTCGAACGAATGCAAAATGATGGAAATTATGTGCGGTTAATGGCTCGAAAAATCATTTTAAAATGAAGATCGTTAGCGAAAACGTTAAATTTTATATGCCCCGTCGCTCACTTGGTAAAAAATAATAATCCAGTTGAACGATAATGTATTTTTATGCAAATATATTTCAAATATTAGGGTTTGTTGTAAAACGAATTTAATAAAAAAAAACTAATAATAATGTAGATTATTAAAAATGTATTTATTCAGTTTTTATTATTAAGATCGATAACCTTCCTTTTAAATGATTCTATTTGATCAATTTATAAATAAATTGATTTTATTGATACGTCACAAATATTATACGACATTATTTCATTTACCTTTTTTTAAAAAATTACATCACGCTGTGGTATTATACGTTATAACTTTTAACCTAAAATAATTTTAAAGTAGTTATCTAGACATTATTTTAAAATATACTGATGTGATAAGATTTACGAGGGCTACAATCTTGTAATGGGAAGAATTATTTTACAAGATTTATTTACTTCGGTATATATCATCGAATTATTTTTATGATTTTTTATAAAATAAAATTATAAAATATATGAATATGCAGTACCCATTCAAAGTTAGCAAATATCTTAAGATTATTCGAAAGCTTTTTTAAAATATTCATTCATTTAAGCAGAGCGTTTTTTTTTTTAATGATTTTCATGAAAATATTAAAAAATTTCTGTATATATATTGATGTTATAAAAGTATAAATAAGTATGAAAAAAGTATCCAATCAATAAACAGCATTATTATAATAATTATTATAAATAATAAAATGTCTAAAACTTCTAAATTAGCAAACGATTGTCAAAATATTGACATCTTAACAGTTTTTTTCTTTTTTTTTTTTTTTTTTTTTTTATATTTTCTTAAATATATTATTTTTAACAAAAGAAATATAATTGCGTGTTTCACAATAATACTGCAGAATAATAGTATAGAATCTATTGTTTTTAAAAAAATGAAACGATATAATTTACTTACCGCACTCACTTATTAGACATTTATGTTTCCGATATTCTATTGATATTTCAAACGCTAATTTGATTTATACTATTTATTTACAAGTATATTAAGAAACTATCGTTATTCTTTTTCTTCTTAAGCGCTCAATTTATATCGATTTATGAATTTTTAAATTGTATAAACATTACGCACTTCTCGCATTGAATATAAACCAATTTTACACATTAATTGAGCAAAGTTCTGAAAATTAATAGTTTAACATAATACTCGTATTTGTATTTACTTTCACGATATTACAGTGCGATATTCATCTTATTTCAATGAATTAAATAAAGAAAAGCCAAGATTTCAACGGCTAATTACACGAAAAACAAGAAATGAAAATGAACCATTTATCACTAGCGTCAACAGGAGCCGAAAAGAGCAGGAATAACGCCAACGACACACGAAGCGATTATAAGCAATTGTCACCTCGATCTTACAACCATACAGAGAATATATATTTGTATATGTACGCGTGTAGGGAGCGATTTCCGAATGAATGACGTCGACGGGCGGACGCCCGCAGCTTCAATTGCGGATATATTTCCCTCGGCGTGTAGCGCGCGAAAGAGCGAGAAAGCGAGAGAAAGAGAGAGAGAGAGAGAGAGAGAGAGAGAAAGTCGAGGTTAGATTGGGTACAATGAAGAGGGTCTGAGAGATAGTTGGATTGTAGCGTAGGTGATAACCTCCACTTCTCCATCCCCTTCGAAGGAATCCAGACTCGTTCATCATCATGATGCCGACGCTTTCTGTCAACTGTATAATACCGTACGCGTGCGAGATCTTTCCTGCTATTCTCCCTCCCCCTCCTTTTTCTTGTTTTATCGTGCGTTTATATTTATGCACTACCTTTTTCCTTTATTATTCTTTGTTTCTCCTCGTTTGCTCGCGAGCGCGTCGCGCGATTGAGACACAGAGACGAAACGATAATGAACGCACAAGATGGTAATAAAATTTGAATCATTTGTTTTTTTATATTCTTTTTTTTTTTTTTTTTTTTTTTTTTTTTATCAGGCAGGAAATAATGTTTGTAATTTTTTATTGATGTAACTCTTTTTTTTTTTATTTTTCTCGGTGATTGGTTTGTCTTTTATGATGAAAATTAATTTAAAATATTTTTAAAATAATAGAAAAAAAATTCTCACTGTATTAAATAAAATTTGAAGCTGCAGCATGTGCAAACGTTGTTCTTTTATGTAAAAATCGAATACTGAATTTGATTATTAATAAGATGAAATTAAAATTGATTTCCATCCTTGCATTTATCTAAAATTAAACCAAGACAATCAACAGACGTTTAATATTAAACGATCTCAGCGTAGTAATAAAATTTCAAACGGAAGCGAAGATACCAGCATCGACCAAGCGATAATAATTTACCCCAGGAGTGATTCCGTAATTTTTCTTCAGTCCATCGAAAATGAATCTGTCATCGTATATTGAGTCGCGACACGAGTAAGTTGCAGTCTGACACTTTACGAGAGTATATACGAGGGTAGTCCCAAAAGTACCCGACCTGACTTATGAATATAGGTAGTTTTAAAAAAACAATTACTGCGATTGACAATACCACCTTTCAACAACTTAATGTGAAAAATTCATAACGGTACGTTTATTATTATTTTTTTTACAGACATCCAAAGTGAACGCTCTCAGTGAATTTGTAAATATGGAAAAAATCGGGCATCGTTATGTGATACAATACTTTCATTTGAAAGGTCTAAGTCCAACCGATATCAAAGCCGAGTTGGATTCTACTCTGGGGAAGTCTGCTCCTTCGTTTACAACGGTCAAATATTGGGTAGCTGAGTTGAAGCGAGGTCGTACGAGCTGCCAAGATGAACACCGCAGTGGTCGACCAAGTGAGGTCACTACGTCAGGAAATGTGAAGAAAATCCACAAAATGGTATTGGATGACCGTCGACTAAAAGTGCGCAAGATAGCAGACATGGCAGGCATTTCAAAAAGTGCTGTGCATCGCATTTTGACCGAAAATTTGGACATGAGAAAGCTGTGCGCAAGATGGGTACCGCGTTTGCTCACAATGCAGCACAAACAGCAACGTGAGGATGTTTCCATCAAGTGTTTGACAATGTTTCGAAGCAATAAAGCCGAGTTTTTGCGTCGATTCATAACCATGGACGAAACATGGGTCCATCATTTTACACCTGAGACCAAGGTGCAGTCAAAGCAGTGGACTAAAAAGGGAGAACCGGCTCCAAAGAAAGCAAAGACAATTCAGTCAGCTGGCAAGGTCATGGCATCCGTTTTCTGGAATGCGCGTGGAATAATATTTATTGATTATCTCGAAAAAGAAAAAACAATGAACGGCGTATATTATGCAGCCTTATTGCAGCGTTTGAGTGATGAAATCAAGAAAAAACGGCCCCATCTGACGAAAAAAAAAGTGTTGTTTCATCACGACAACGCACCAGTCCACACGTGCGTCATTGCGATGGCTAAAATCAATGAGTTAAAGTTCGAATTGCTTCCTCGCGCACCCTATTCGCCAGATCTGGCTCCCTCGGATTATTTTCTTATTCCGAATTTGAAAAAATAGCTCGGCGGCAAAAGATTTGCCAACAATGAAGAGGTAGAGTCTGCGGTTAATAGGTATTTTGAGGAGCTTGACGGTTCCTACTATAAAGCGGGTATCGAAGCTATTGAGCATCGTTGGGAAAAGTGTATCGAACTGAAAGGAGAATATGTTAAAAAATAAAAAACATTTTCGCAATTTTTTTACTGTTTTCTTTGTCGAGTCGGGTACTTTTGGGACTGCCTTCGTAACATATATTAATCTAAAAAATAGAAAGGACAATCGACTTGCGGACGGACAGAAAGTAACCGCTGTTTTGGGTGTATTACAATCTGCTAAAGAAAAAAAAAATGAAGCATATGTATGCACGCGTGAATATAGATAAAAGGAGAAAAAGGGAGGAGGAGGATGAGGAGGGGGGTGGGGAGGATGAAAAGACTTAGGCCGCACGCGCCACTTCGCGAGTCTCGGCGTTACTCGTCACCGAGGACGGCATAAAGTGTCGCGTGTACGTAGAATAAGAGAAAAAGATAATGAGAGAGAGACAAAGAGAGAGAGAGAAAGAGACGCGTGCGCGACTTTATTGCAATAACGCGAGCGCACACGCGCCTCCGTATGTGTATGTATGTTTGTATGTGTGCACAAGAATGAGATTCTTTGATTTAAGCGTCCTGTCGTTGATTCACCGCTCTGATTATTATTTGCCCTACTCCTTCCTATACGTATATGTATACATATAAATGGAGAGAAAAAAAGAGAAGAGAGTGAGAGAAAGAGAGAGAGAGATAAAAACCTTTTCCGTGATTGATGACACCTCGCTCATTCTTCTGCTCGCGAGCGAGCGAGAGAGAAAGATTCCTCTATGTTTATTAATAGCTTAAACGCGGCGATTCCGATTCCGCTCATTCGTCTTAATAAGTCACGGCGCGCACGTCGTTTTCTGTATTGAAATATTAAAAAGAAATGATCGCTCGTATACATGTATATTGTCGTTGAAGCGATTCGTGGAATGAATATACACACACACACAGATATATATATATATATATATATATATATACATGAAGGCAAGTTTAAAAGATAACGACGATTGCGGTAATCAGGAAGCGAATTAAAATACCGCACGGCGAACGCGATGAATCGACCGAAAGAGCCCGAGTCGTCAGAAGAAGTTTCTCGATTCTTTTGGATATTTTAGCTTTCCTAATTGTTTTTTTCTTTTTTTTTTTTTTGTCGTTCTTTTTAACATAGAGATCGAATGAAAAAAAGATCGTTTTTCTTACGAACAAAAGAAAGATATTCTCTCGGTATGTTTTCCCGGTGTGTAAAAAAGGATGCGTTACGCTTGCAAATTTTCCGACGCACTAGAAGATCATCGCTGTTCAAAACAATGCCGAGATGTAAAAAGAAATAAACGGTCCGTATAAGCGCCGGAGATTATTATTATAGCGGTAGCGTTAAAACGCGTTATATTCCGACGCTCGGTGCAGCGAAAGCGCAATTGTTTTTTCTTTTTATTTCTTTCCTTTTACCTATGTACTCTCCTTCCTCTTATGGGATAAGACAGTTTTTCAAAGCGTTTTAAGAAAGAAACGTTCGCGCGTTGTATGACAATGACGCGCGTGTTTATGAGCGCTCGAGATTAAATCATTTTAGTGTGTATATATACACACACACACACACACACACACACACACACACACACACACACACACACACACACACACACACACACACACACACACACATATATTGACGCGAATAGTTTTGCAGAGCAATGCAGGTTACGGTTGCGTTTCCAACTACGTATAAACGTTAATTCATATAAAGCGCTTAAGTTTTTCCTTTTATCCTTGTTATTTTTACTATCGTGAAACTTTACTCAATGAAAATAATTGTATTATGTTTTTATACGGCGAAAAACAATATAATTTCATCGTGAGAATTTATCAAAATAAAAGGTTACTCATTTTATGGTTTATAAGGCAATGAAGAAAATTATTATCGTGTAAAAAAAGTATATACACTACCGTTCAAAAGTTTGAAAACACTATGGTAATTTGAATAAAAACGACAATAAAACACGCAAGTCATGATTTATTACACTTAAATCTTAACCAAACGTTAGGTTAACATTTAGTAAAAAATATTCAGTACAAATAAATGCAAAAATAATATATCTCATTACCTTTGTGGTCATACACAGTAAAACACGCGTGTGTCGATCTATTTTCAAGATATGGAATAACTGCTAAGAAATAAGTAATTTTGTTCATTATTGTTATAAGCACGGTCATAATAATGAATGAACTTCAATAATAACGTGTTTATTTAAAGATTTATTTACGGTATTTTTTTTAATCTAATAAAAATCGGGTGTTTTCAAACTTTTGAACGGTAATGTATTTGACGCGACGGCCATAACACAATAACAATTAAATTAAACTATAAAAATGTTTAATGTTCGTTACATTTCTGGTACGCATTGTTTAGAAAGAATTATTCGTTTCAATCAATCCGTGAATAAAATATCACTGATTTGTATATCCACAGCGATTAGCCAGTAGTCGAACATTACAACGTTATCGAAGGGAGACGTGTGTGTTTGCTGATCGGAAAAGAAAATTTCATACCCGTGGGTTGTTAGGCCACCCACGCCAAATGCATGCACACGCTTAGCCAGAAAAGAGAGAGAGAGAGAGAGAGAGAGAGTACCGAAATACACCCGGTGATCTTCTCCTTCCGCGCAACTATAAATTATCCCGGAGTGACTGACTGGTCATCAGAATGTTCGAAGAAAAAAAGAGAGAGAGAGAGGGAGAGAGTCAGGTACACGCGCAGCGAAATAACGACGCGGATATGTGGAGCACGAAAGAGCGAGACAGGACTTCCTTTTTTCTTCGCTTTTTTTTCTTATTCTTTTTCTTTCTTTTTTTTTTTGTTAGTTCTTTCTTCTACATTCGCGTGTATAAGTGTACGTTTGTATACGTACTCTTCGAGGGTTTAAGTTATGACTGGAAAAGGACGCGTGTATTTGAGTATAAATTTACATATTTTGGAACAATGAACGTTTTTACGTACGAACGGCTAATAGACTTTTTTAAACTCCCTGTCATATTAGTTACTCAATGTAAGTACAGTTTGTAAATATCAATCTTTATTTACTCAATTGTGTATCGCACTTTTGGTTAAATTTGTTCAATGGTGAATTTTAACGTATTTTATATGTCTTACAAGCTTCATGAAATATACATTGTACTTTATTCACCTTAAAACATATAAAATCGTTTATGAAAATTATATAAAACTAAAAATGTAAAAATAAAATAAATTTAGACGGATATATACATTTATATCGCGAAACGAATTCATATATTCGCTAGGAAAACTTAAAAAAGAAATAAAAAAAAAAAAATGAAACAGCTATTCGCATACTGAACTGCAGTATCGCATAAGTTTATCCAAGCAAAGAGAAACAAACACGATACAACGAAAACTAAACTTTGTAAAGTAACATTTGGAGAAGCGACGTGTGCTTCGGTGTGCAAAGTGTGTTGCGTGTCTCCCGAAAGTTTACCGTCTTTCCGTCAAATAGAATAAGCGACAAGAGAGTCGACATAATGCGCGAGCTTGATTTAATTTCGTTTTCATTGTCGTGTACACAAGCCCCCTACCGATAGTAACTATCTTTGAAATTGTCATTGAAGAATCAGGTTGAATAATGAATTTCGTACATTTCGTGTATACATGTATTTAAAATTTATCGTTAATTTTTACGCTTTGTGTTGAGTTCCACATGTCGTGCGTTGCAAGAATTAGATATTAGGATTTATTACTATCAGTATAACTCATTTTTTTTTTTTTTTTTAATTTGCGAAAGATGATAAAATTAATTTTTTACGATAGGATAGACTAAGAAATTCAATTCACAATCAACTACTTATCGAACGCGTCACGTGAGACTTACGTAAGATGCAAAGACGATACACTTTTTTCAAGTGCCGCACAAAATCTATATTTATAATTCACGATGTAAAAAATATGAAACGTATAAAGAAATGTCAAAAAAAGCGCATAAACTGTTTTCTTTTAATGCCGTTTACAAAACTATTAATTCACGTTTAAGCTAACGCAACGGCTAATGCTTTCAACATAAACAAGGAAAAAAAAAAATAAACAAAATTCATCATCTTGAAATCGCGTCTCACTTCGCAGCTAACAAATTAAATTAAAGATGACGAGTCGTTAATTTGCAAATGGCAATTGAAATACTAAATCAAATAAAATTTTTACGATATACGAGCGTGCACGCATTCATCGTTTATATATATATATATATATAAATCCACTCGATCGGCGACTCAATCTACGATGATAAAATTGTGGCGAGAAACGTCGTTCTACTTTTACAACCTTGTATTAGGTGTAGTAAAAAGAAATCCATTATTTTTGCATTAAATTGAAGGTTTTATTTAGCATAGATAGAATGATACGATTTAGGTCAAATATGCACCGTTTTGTTCGATAACTTGTTGCCATTTTAGAGGTAATTTCATAATGCCTCTCTCATAGAAACCCTTGTCCCTATTGTCAAAAAACTGGGACAGTCGATTTTCACCATCTTCTCTTGAGGCGAATTTTTCACCTGCAAAATCATTCGTCATAGACAGGAACAGGTGGTAATCACTTGATGCCAGGTCCGGACTATAAGGTGGATGCATAAGAACTTTCCAACCAAGCTCCCGGAGCTTCTGGCGAGTCACTATCGATGTATGTGGCCTGGCGTTGTCCTGGTGGAACACAATTCCTCTCCTATTGGCCAAAGCTGGCCGCTTCTGGGCGATTGCTTCTTTCAGACGGTCCAATTGTTGACAGTACAGGTCCGAATTAAGAGTTCGGCCGTAGGGGAGCAGCTCACAGTAGATGATTCCCTGCCAGTCCCACCAAACACACAGCAAAACCTTCCTGACTGTCAATCCTGGCTTGGCCACCGTTTGCGCTGGCTCACCGCGATTTGACCACGACCGTTGTCGCTTGACGTTGTCGTAAGTGGCCCACTTTTCATCACCAGTAACCATCCGCTTCAGAAATGGATCAACATTTTTGCGATTCAGCAGCGATTCGCAGATGGAAATTCGGTCCATGAGGTTTCTTTGCGATAACTCGTGTGGCACTCATAAATCGAACTTCTTTTTGTATCCAGCCTTATTTAAGTGGTTCCAAACGGTTTTTTGTGCAATGTTTAGCTCCTGGGCAATCGAAACAGTGCTTACGTGACGCTCGGACTCGACGATTTCCATTATTTTATCGACATTTTCGACAATTGGCCTTCCAGAGCGTGGTGCATCTTTGACGTCAAAATTACCGGAACGGAATTGACGAAACCAAAATTGCGCGTGATTGGCTGTTACAGTATCAGGACCATAAACACTATTTACATTTTCAGCTGCCTGGCTTGCGTTTTCACCTTTATCGAAGAAAAACTGTAAAATATGGCGTATTTTCTCTTTGTTGGTGTCCATCTTTGATGCGTGCTAAAAAAATACTGAGTCAAGCAATCACAAAACTGTATCAGAAGCTTTTTTAGTACGAAATCTTATCTTTCTAACGCCATCTAGTGTAACCCAATCGCACTTTTACAACGGGAGATACAGACTACTAAAGCCATATATTGGCAAAATAATGGATTACTTTTTACTACACCTAATATTTATGTATATAGACACAATTGAAGTGCATATAGTATAATGAAAATACATATATAGCTACATTCGAGCAATAAAAGCACCGATCGCTAACTCGCTCTCGTGTGGCAACGAGTTCAGGTATGCACAAACACATACTCACACACACATACACACATATGCAAGATACACGGGGAAGTTACCGATCGCGCAACGTCCGCGCGCACGAAAGCGATTAACGGAAATCTGACGAGTTCATTAATAACTTGTCGGGCTGCTACCTAAGTGCGTGTATAAGTGTGTAGGTACACACTAACGGGTAGGTCTTTTCTAGATGTTCGTCGAAAATTCATTCCCTTCTCGTTCTTTCGCGCGAGTAATTGGCCGTTCCATATAATATCACCATCGTTTCGTCTATCTATGCTACATGCTCTATCAATTGTTTTTTTCTTTGTTTTTTTATTCTCTTTCTTCTCTTTTATCTTCAAAGTCCATGCGGAGTATATATATGTTTGTTTTTTTTCTTTTTTTTTTTTCTTTCCAAACGTCTATAGCATATTTTGATAAAGAGAACGGCTATGCGTTTTTCGATTTGTATACATGCGCGTGTAGTAAAGCATATAGGCTAAGAAAAAATACGAGGAGTAGCGCGTTGATTATACTCGTAGAATAAAAGATAAGCCGCGTGTTGTGGCTTGCTGCGCTTTCATTGTATTGTATGTACGGTACGTGTATGTGTGTAAGTGTGTGAATGCGAATGTGTTGCTAATGTTTATCGGTGTTACGCTTTGCTACACCCATATCTATATAAGGTCACTTGCGTTATAACAACATTTCGGTAAGCTGATTTTGTTAGGATGTATAAATATGTAACGCGTAGTTAGCCTTATTTAATAAACAAAATTTTTCATAAAATAAGGTTAACCTTGTGAATGTAAAAGTCTGGGGATATTTTAATCGCAAGCTTATACATGTACGCGAACATAGGTCTATGTGGAAACCTCTAGAGTATTTTCGTGGACAAGTTCATTTTTTAAATAATAAAATTATGATATAAATTAACAAACTGGGAAGTATCGCGATCAATCATAATTTTTTTTTAAACGAAAATGAATTAGAATCATAAAATTCTACTTTTTATTTTTAATTGAAAGATTATTTTATTTTTTAAAAAATATTACCTTACTATAAATAAATAATAAATAACACCTTACTACTAATAAATATTATATTTTTAATTTATTTTATGAACCGAATTAATGAAGAAAACGTTGTTCTGTTAAAATCAAAATAAAGTAAATAATTATACAAGTAAGTGAATTTCTATTAATTTTTATGTAAAAATTATATTATATATGAATTCCTTATTATATTTATACGTCAAAATATATTATTAAAAACAAAAAAAAAAAAAAAAAAAAAAGAAAAAATTTCACAATGCCTATAAAATAATTACGTACGCTTAAGACACTTTATAGAATAGTAAAAAAAAAAAAAAAAAAAAAAAAAAAAAAATAAACAAACAAGAAACGAGCAACTGTTTTCACACGCCCTTTGATTTCGGCTCGACGCGTTAGCTATGCTCGGAATTCAATTGGGTAACACTCGGGGGACATACATCGGGGTTCATGAAGGAAGGGTGGCTTGCTTTAATGAATTTATATTAGAGATTTCCCCGAGTGAATTCAATGTCAACATTGTGATACTTAAGACAGATTCGATACGCCCGCGCGTTTCGAGAGTTGGGGACGAATTCAAATTCTTCGCGTTCAGTTTTATTGTGTTTGTAAGATTAAACGTCCGTTACTGCGTACGACCTTTTTATTTTAATTTGTTTTTTTTTTTTTTTTTTTTTTCGTAATTTACTTTATCTTTATGCGAATGGTTAAACGATTATTACTCAAATGATTATAATTAGTGTTGCAGCTAAGCGATTATCGTTAATGTTATAATTATAGTTTTTGTTTTTTTTTTTTCAATTAATAGATAATATAATTTTTTTATTAAATTTTTTTTTTCTCAATTTAAATAGATAATATAATCAAAGATAATTAATTACTTGATTAATTAATGAAACTTTGACAAATTGGTAATTAAAGCGCAGTTGCATTATTCATTCTTGAATATTAAATTAATAAAAACGGCAGACAGTGAAGTTGGACAAATTAATTCTAAGTTAATAAATTAAATTTTATTTTCTTTCAAATTTTCTTCATCGTAAAAAATTTTTTTTTTTTATTGATATATAACGCGCGTGTAAAAATACAATAAAAAGATTCGTATTCTTTGTAATAAAAAATAATTTCGCGTAGTATTCAATTTTGATCGCTATAATGATGCACATTAACACACGAAAGATATTCAAAGCGGACGGATATAAGCATTAACAGAGGAAAAAATGTATACAAAGCGATAATCGGTAAAATAGAAAAAAAAAAAAGAAAAAAAAAAACTAATAAAAGAGACAAAAATAAAAGAATCGTCGAATTAAGGATACCGGCATCTATGGTATTCTGTGGGAAGCCGGCATCATCGTTTAAAAGTTCATTAATCCAAAATGCAAAAAGTCACTTTGATCAGGCCGATTTTTACATGAGTACATACACACGTATACACAGACAGACGGACAGACGTATACATTATATAACGACACGATGCAGATCGCACACGGGCGCGCGCGCGCGCGCGTAGGGATAATAAAACGTTTCACGTGAGTCATCGCGCCCACCATCGGAACTCCGATCTGTTTGACAGCGCGGCGCTAGCTGTTGAGCCAGAAGGAAGGGGAAGAAGCGAAGAAGAAGCCACGAGAGAAAAGGGATGAGGAAAAAAAGGAAGGATTAAACGAAAGAATATCGCACGATTGTATATATATATATATATATATATATTTATATAGAGGAGAAGAATTCCGGGTCGATTCGACGTGTGCGTCTCGCGGAAGAGAGAAGAAACACACACCGAGTAGTGAGATTAGTAAATCCACATTATTAGCTTTAATGAGCCTGGAGCAGCAAAGCCCGCACCGTCGCACGGTTAGATCGGCCGGCTTTATATACTACCGAAAGTTAGCCCCTCGAGCGCCGCATGAATATGTACATATATACATGCGTGCGGTTATATACGCCGGAAATTTGTAGATTTTATTTCGATCGATTGCGTCTGCGTAATTGTATGTACTCGTGCTATGTGAAAAGGGTTTGATAAATATTTTGCGCTTTAAAAACGATACACTTTCCGCCTTTACATAAGTTTTCGCAATAAAAAGTACAAGTTCATTAATTTTTACAACGTACTTACTCGTATATACGACATTAACAAATTCTTATATGCTCGATAAAAATCAAAAAAAAAATAAATAAATAAATAAATAAATAAATAAATAAAATAAAATACATTTCTTTCCGTATAACGTCGCGTTCATCCGAACGATATCACGATTATACACACGCACACGGATATACGCGACGCACACGCGATACTCTAGCATGTACGCGAAATCTCGAGATCTGCGCCGAGCGCTCGTGCGGCTTCAGGGTGGCCTCGTACGTATACACATATAAAGTTGAGTATTGCTAATAGTCGATCGACTACCCACGCGCGAATCCGAAAATCTCCTCGCCTTTTTCTCGTAGACGCGTAAAGAAACGAGTGCGAGAGAGAGAGAGAGAGAGAGAGAGAGAGAGAGAGAGTCAGAGAGAGAATATGTATATATATATATATATATATATATATATTTTATGTATATATAAACGCATACAAGACTCAGAGGACAAGATACAACATCATTCTCTCTCTTTTCCTCTCGTTGACCGACGAGTTTCATTCTTGATAACTCGAGCGAGACAGAGAGAAAGAGCGAGTAGAGCGAACGATCGAAGGACAAGAAGCGAGTATATATATATATATATACATAAACGAGAGAGAAAGAGAGCAGAGAGTTAATTTGCATATTCCCCGGGCAACATGTGTTCCCGCGACATTTTTTACTCAAATAATTAAAATGCGCGTGCTGAGGTGAATTGAGACGTTAGCCGATCGACGAGATTAGCGTGCCTCGACCGTTTTCGCTCTCTCTCTCTCTCTCTCTCTCTCTCTTCCTCTCTTTCTTTCTTGCTCGCTTGGCTGCCGTGCGTTATTGCTTTCGTTCTCGAAGATGCGTGTATAATAAGCACATATTTTTATAAAAATTAAAAAGAAAAAGAGAGATAGAGAGAGAAAAAGAGAGAGAGAGAGAGAGCGAATATATAGACGAACGCGTTATTTATCGCGTCATTAAAATTGGCATGTATTGGATATTATTTTGTACATGTGTGCGTATTTGCTAAGGTGTATCGCAAACTGAAAAAATAATTATAGCGGATATATCGTTATTATCTTATTAAATCTTTATTCTTTTTTTTTTTTTTATTGTTTTATCCGTATTTTCTTTATTTTTAATGTGGAATTAAGTCTTTCGCCGTGGTTAATACGCCACCGTCATTCACGTTTCGGCATGAAAAGTTAACTCGGTTGAGATTAACATACGGATAAAGTTTTTCTCATGTTGCGCGTTTTAACGTCTACAAGAAGCTGCTTGAATAAACTTTTAATCGAGCTACCGTCTTAAGATATTTTAAAACTTTTTTTTATTTATTTATTTATTTATTTTTTACTTTTTTTGCTTTACTTCTTGAATCGTTTAAGTAACACATAAAAATTAAAGAAAATTTATCGCGTGCCATAAAGTTGTTTCGTACAAAATCAAAGGCAATAATAATTGAATTTCATATTATAAATATCTTCGACTGATAAACATTTAGAAGAAGCACTATTAATTATGCTATTCTGTATATTACATAGTCATTGACAGATCGAAATTTTAATATAACATTTTTTTAACTCGTACAAAATATTCTCACACCCAATCGCACAGCGCATAAAACTTGTACGCGTGCTTCACTAAGAACTAAGAGAAGAAAAAACAATAAGGCGCGCCATAAATAACCTAAAAATAACATCGAATTAAATCATTAATTGAAAAATTAATAACAATCATCAATAATAAGCAACAATGCAGAGAGAGCGAGAGAGAGAGAGAGAGAGAGAGAGTGAGTGAGTGATTATTATCCAATAATAATCGTCGCATGAAAACAATGCAAGCTTGAAATTTCGAAAACCCCATAACGTAGAATCAACTCGAAAGTTAAAGCCCTCGGAGAAAAGTGACACACTCGCGTCTCTTCGCGCATCCTTATCATATCTCTCTCTCTCTCTCTCTCTCTCTCTCTCTCTACTCAAGGTAATGCGCACTCCAACGGTGGTCTATGATTACGCGCGCGCAAGTGTAATAAAGTTGCCGGGACTTATTTATAGAAAGTATAAGCGTCGTTAATATTCTATCCGTTTATTACTTTATTTCACTGTGACAATTCACGGCAACAAAGATAATATTTCGCTTCTCTTTTTGACCTACGAGGCGCTTACTGCATTATTTTATTCATTCGTATAATTTACCCACATACATAAGTTATCTCGTAGGCTTAATTAAATTTCGATCTCCCGTGAGTTAATGCGATATAAGATGCATACATACGTACGCGAATCATCACGATTAGTGAACAATCTTATTAAACGACGCATTCACTCGCGGTATATTAAAATTTTTAATGTTTGGATTCGACTTCGATAATTATGAAGAAAAAAAAAAGAAATATCTATGAAACGTTTAAAAAAAAAATAAAAAAGAAAAAAAAATGAAAATTTTTGTATTCGATGATTGACGTATTTTGAACTCAACATATAAATACGACGGTTCTAGGTACGATGTCATTTGTCAATTATGTATATACGCAAGACTTGTTTTATGTACGTGGCATTTTTTGTTTTTGAGTAACTCTTCGAGGCAAATTGAGCTTTAAATTAATGGAAAATGTAAACGCGCTTCGTGCATCTTAATATATTTTGTCGTACGGCAAAAAAATTGCTGCTTTGATATTTCAATTTAAATTTTGCTGAATTAATTTAATGCTTTGATGAATATATTTATTAAAAATAACGTATGTATGTATACTAATGTTTTAGAATTATTAACTTCTTACTGTATTATTTTATTTTATTTTTCTATCTCGTCGCAAAGAAAGTTAAATAAAATAAAACTCATTTCCATCAACGATCGGTTGAAAAGCTATTTATCATTTTGCAATACTCATACAATTTAAATTAACAAAAAGATTAAATGTATGAATACGTTTCAAGGAAATATATTCTTTTAAAAGAAAAAAAAAAGAAAAACAACAAAGCACAACGTTAATTTAAAAACATTTAATTATTTATTATTTATTATTTTTTTTTTTTACAATTATATATACATCGGAATAACGATAAATTCTCGATACAATTTAATTTAAGCGAAGTTTAAATAATTTAATGTATTAAAAAAATATCTCACACTACTTACGTGCTTCCCTTACCTCAAGGACCATAATTGCGGTAAAGAAACTTTCTCGATGCGTACAATTGATTCACGGAAGACGCGTGTAAGAAGATGCATACGCAGGTGTCAATTCTTCCATTTCTTTCTCTCGTTCGCAAAAATTCTCGTAAAAATGAGGAATAAAGAGTTACAGAGGTATATACGTTTAACGTTACACATCCGCTCGTCGTTTTAAATTTGATGCAGAATTTTTATCGTCGATATGTATGTGCGTTATCGTTTACAAACGAACGATGCATTGTTGGCGTTTACAAAGTGTACTTTTGCGTTTTCGAAAATTCGCTCGTTAATTTTCTTTTTTTTTTTATTTCGTTTTGAGAGGGGAAGCGAGTAATGAATATAACTGTAACAACTTTCTAATATCCGATAAAACGGGCATTTATATCCCTTTTTATATTGAACTTTATTGCTTATCGGGCGATAATATCGCGCGCAGGTTTTACGTAATGAATTATGCCCGTTGAAATAGTACTTCCCACGCAATGCCGCGCTAGTATATATTTACGCCCCGAGATTAACAATAAATTTAAGCTTATTTAATAAACGAACGAAAAAAAAAAATAAAAAATAAAAAATAAAAAAAAAAAAAATAAGCAAGGAAATTTTAATATGTTTATATATGTTAATCGCGATTGAATCGCGTGATTTTCTTGAAACAAAATCCTTGTATAATCTTGTAAGATAATAAAGATAGACTATTACGGATGTATGCTTAGCTGTCAATTTTACATAATTTCGAATTTTTTTCAAAACGTACATCGTCTATGTCTCTCTTATTCTCATCGTTCAAGAAAAGAAAGATCGATTATAAAAAATTGAATACATTTGTCAAAAAATCGCTTATAAAAATAAAAAAAAAAGGATAAAAAAATATTTCCCTGCGTCGAATCGTGCGAACATTATCTTCTCTTATATCCAATTAGCGTCTCAACGTTAGGATTTTCGCTTGGCGACAAAAAGCGGAATATGTTAATAAACACGAGTACACGAGCTGTCAATTACATCGAGAAAGAACGAGATAGAGCTATAAAGAGAGAGAGAGAGAGAGAAGCGTCATCGTCGATTCGAGCACCAGATAAAAATGTCCAACAAGATCGGATGTCATAGTATATATGCGTTATTAGTCTAAAGAATAAAGTCTCTCTTTCTCTTGATATAAAGCTTACGACAAGTTACGGTAAATTGTAAAATTTAACCTCGCGTATTTATATGTATATATATATATACACGATTCGTTAAAACGCGCGAGGATCGCGTCAATCGTTCGTGATCGACTCAGCCGCGAGGACAATTAGCGCGTTAGAATTAAAGAGACAGGTGAGAGATGTGCGCACATGCCTGCATGCGTACGTGTGTCATGTCTCTTCGATGTAAGTACACTTGCATATACATATATAGATATATAAATAGGTTTCGTCTCCACTTTGGCTTATCGGTCGATCATCGTATCTCTCTCTCTCTCTCTCTCTCTCTCTCTCTCTCTCTCTCTTCCTCGACATGTATTGAAGAAAGAGAGAGGAGTCCTTTTCATTCACAGCTAGCAATGCGTATGTGTGTGTGTGTTCATATGCGATAAATAACAAGCTGTCCGTCGGAATCTTTCCTTTTGACTTTTAAATCGCTCGAGCGCAAAGAAACCCGACTAGAGTTTCTCGCCCGTCGAGCATGAAAACATCCCACAAAATTATGCTTTAACCAGGGATTATCGACGTTTTAAATCATTTTCTACATGCATTTGAATATTCTCTCTGTATATATATATATATATATATATATATATAACACATATACGTATATAGAAGTCAGTACAGAGCGAACGCAAGAGCGCTTGATTTAGATGCCTATTAAAGGCTGTTCTTAATTAAATGCGATGCGGTGATGCTAGCTATCTAATAATCGTAATTCAACCGATATTCTTTTGCGATTTTACATTATTCCTTTTCTCGTGCATTACACATGTTAAAGCTTTCTTATCTCGCTTTTCATTCCTCGTCTTTGTATTCAAAGTAGATCGCTATTATTTCTCTCTCTCTCTCTCTCTCTCTTTATTTTTTTTGAAAGAAAAATTTACAACAAGTTGAACAAAGCTTTGTAATTGGTTTCATTACTTGTCGGTAAAATGTATAAGCACAATTAACTTTAAAAAAGTATGTTATTCCTTTTTGTTTTTTCTTTTTTGTTTTTTGTTTTATTTATTTTTTTTTTTTTCGACGAAGAAAGCCGTAAAAAGATTAATACGTTCATCGAGTTTAAATAGTTACTGATAATGATATATGTCTCACATGACAGATTAAAAATTATAAAATTCTAACTTTAGTTTGATTCGCGCTTTATACTACACCGCGATAATAGAATTTGCATTTCAAGAAAATGCATACATAAAATGCAGGAAAACGCAATTGAACTAAAATAAAAAAGCCTATTGATTGACAAGTTTGTCTCTCGCGCATAAAACAACGTTTCGATCGTCATTTATTTATTTTTTTTTATTTCTTTTCCGAGATACACGACACGTACTAAATCTTTGACGTACCTTTTGCCTTACTTTACCTCTATTCGAATTTCGCAATTTAGCTACGGGCTGTATAATATCTATAATCGGAATAAAAAAAAAAGAAAAACAAAACATCGGACTTTTATATGATCGACGTTGCACGATCGTCGGTCCGATGATATATTTGGGAAGAAAATTTTAATGCTCAAGTGTGCTTGTTTTATTAATTGTCCGTTTTATTGTTTAAAATACGACGCTTTGTCGATGAAACGATAAATATGTCTTGAATATGATTATTTATGAATAAAATAAACTTATACTGTACCTGGAAAAATTTTTGAAAATAAAGCTTTTGAATAATTACTTACAGAATGATTTCGTTATCTGCAATAAAAATTTTATGCAATCATTATTTTCTTCTCAAATAAGTCTTAATGAATTTTGATAATTTAGTTAGAATTTACATGATAAACATCATACCAAGTGTACGTTATTCTTCTTGTTTTATACATTATATATATTAATGTTCGAATAAGCTATATACAAATCTTAATTAGTTTTGATAAAGATAACAAAAGCGCCAATTAAAACATTAAAAACAAACCTTTTAACTCGTTGAAAATTCGCGAAAAGATATATCTATGCAATTATTACTTCTAAATATATTTAGATATATCTATTTAATTATTACTTCTCGGTTTCACAACGTTTCCTTCAAGAAAGCAATTTTCGGCTTTTCCTTTTCTTTTTAAAAGCGCGATAAACATACCGTTTTACTCCTACGTTAAACGCTCGATAGCTAGTCGAATATTTAACGACAATACATGACGCGCTTTTTTACACACACACACACCGAAAGCGCGCGCGCCGAGCGTCGCGCTCAACTCCATTTACAGATTAAAGGCGACTCATTATCTATACGATCGTTGTTACAAAATCGTTCCGTCCATCAACTTCTCGTTTTTATTTTTTTACGGCTCTCGTTAGCGTTGAATAGATATATAGCATATAAGTATACAATTATTGCTTTGCGCGGACTTTAACTCAATACAACGTAAACGCATCGATAAAATAGTTACTAAACTTGCATCTTTATTCTACGGGAGTAAATGTAAACTCGCGGGCATGGAATTTTTACTACTCCATCGTACAGTACTGAGAGCGCGGTTTGTCCTTATCTCGGCTTGCCTCCTCTCTCTCTCTCTCTCTCTCTCTCTTTCTCCCACTCTCGCTACTTCTTACGGGCATATAACTGCCGTGCGTGAATTGCGACGTTTGAATTCGCCACTCGCTCTCTGTCTCGGCCTTAATCTTATTTGAGAAATAAACGTCTCCTTTGGTCAGCATTTCTCTCGATCTCTGTAAATTTTTTTTCTCTCCACTCTTCTCTCCATTTCCAAATCCAGCGACAAGTTTAGATTGTGAATGTGTAAGTGTTATGTCGAATTGAAGAAAATGGCTAAAGTCAGCCTGGTCTAATTAGTTTTTGTTTACTCTTTTAATTTAATCAGGGAATAAACGGTGTACCTGCACTGCGAGCGTGAGTTTGTATACTCAAGGCTTTTTCTCTCTATCGATGGAATCTGTATATACTCGTATACAGACGTTTTTCGTGAATTGACTAATTTGTATGTCTTGCTGTTTTGAAAGAAAAAAAGGAACTCGAGTAAAAAGCAGCGATTTTAAAATGTTAACGAGATATGTCAGTGTTATATTTGACGTTTATTTAAAAGAAATAAAAATGGCTGTGTTTTTGTAATTCAAGGCTAAAAAGGCTGCAAGGTATATTGCAAAAACAATTAAAATTAATGGCAAAATATAAATTGATACATGCAATTTAAAGCATGTAAAAAATGAATTTTCTAAGAAAAAAAAACTATAGAATTTTTTTTTTTGCTTTGAAAGATTGCGCAAATGATAAAATTCGCTTAAAACGAAAAAGACATTCAATAGCGCAAGTAAAAAGAAATTAAGACACTTCTTCTTTAAAGTCACGAGATTCGCTCAGCTGTCGCAAAAATATACCCATACACATGTACATATACATATATATGTAAAAGCGTCGGGCAGTAGCGCCTACTACCTGTATACACATATTCCCACGATTATCTCTCGCACAGAAGCGTCGAGTGAACGAACGAGCGATGTAACACACATCAACCTATCAGTCCAGGCGATCTATTCCCTCGGCGAGTCTACTCTTAAATCGATAAAAATAAATAAAAATAAAAAGAATAAAAAAAAAAATAAAATAAAATAAAATAAAAAGAAAAAAAACGGCGAAAACGAGGTAGCGATAGAACATAGCAGCAGCTAAAGTGGGAGTATATACACAGCCGCTAGAAATTATCGATTTTACATTCGGACTCGCTCGACTTCCACTAACTCGCGTGCACATGTGTGTGTGTGTGTGCGTGCGTGCGTGCGTGCGTGCGTGCGCGCGTGTGTGTGTGTGTGTGTGTGTGTGTGTGTGTGTGTGTGTGTGTGTGTGTGTGTGTGTGTGTGTGCGCGCGCGCGTGTGTGTGTGTGTGCGCGTTTAAAACGCACATATATGCTTCTCTTTCCAAAGCGCACGAAGTCCTTGATAGAGCGATTTCGTCCAAGCGCGCATCCAAGTATAGGCTGTCCGGTAAAACTCTCTCTCGCTCTCTCTCTCTCTCTCTCTCTTTCTTTCTCTCTGTATCTCGAAGAAGAAAACCAGTCGCTTATACATACCTCTTGCTCCGAAAAGAGTAGCCCGAGCTGACAGTGCAAACAGACCCACAATTTTCTCGATAAGAGAGGAGAGGGCCTTCTTTCTCTCTCTCTCTCCGGTATACCTAAGCAAAGTAACCATTGGATGTAACTAAGAGAGTAACGCGTAACGATTAGAGCCCAGAAAAGAGGAATACATCGCCCTCAAGGCACGTATGCATAATCGAGGCATTTTCCAATCCGTAAAATCGATAATAAAGAAATCGATAATAAAAAGAAAGAAAAAAAAACGATCCAGCTAAAATTAAATATATAGACGGACGTGTGTTCGAGACAGGGTTTATATTCGATTGGAAAAAAATTACGTACGCATGCAATTGTGCAAAGTCATTGACGAGAAAATAGACTTGTTAATAAAAGATTAACAATTGTGATAGGCGTGTTTATTACTTTTATTGTTTATACATTGTTGTCTATCGGTACGTTTCTTTGTACAAGCATTGAAAAAAGATGATAAATTCTTTCCGCTCTTTCTCTAACTCACTCTTTCTCTCATTCCCCGCTTATTGTTGGCTAGCCGCAAAATAATTACCGATAATGGTAGTAATTCTAAGAAAGGATAGAAGGAAGCATTATAGCGCTTGATGCTTCAATTTCGTTTAATTTAATGTACTTACGTTTATATACATGCATATATACGATTATGGAAAATCTGTATTTTCTAAAAACCTTATTTCTTAAAATGTCTTTCATTTTTAAATTTTTTTTTCTTTTCTCGATTTATATTACTAAGTTATTTCTTACTTACTTGACTTGATTTTATAAAGCACAATTAAAAAAAAATCACAAAGACGAACAATCATTCAAGATATATTTTAATTATATTTCAATTAAAAATTTTTTATCCCTTCTTTCTCGCAACGATTATTTATACATCAAAAATAATCCGAGGTCGAGTTACTCGTTTGCGAGTTTCCTTAAAAAGAGTTTTTAACAATCTATTATTAAGTAATGCCGCTTGGTGTACAAGATGTTGTCGAATTCGTTGAATTCTCTCCGCGAGCAGTAAATGGCTTAACTATAAGGTAACTCGTGAAAGTGCATTATAGAGAAACAAAGTTTTCAAGTCAAACGCGATGGTTAATCATTGCCTTTAAAAGCTATATATTATCAATAGTTTTAACTACCGTGCAATTATATATACCCGTTGAATTTCTTTTTCTTCCCCGTTCCTCTCTCTCTCTCTATCTCTTTTTCTCTCCGTTATAAAAAAAATCCGCGAAATTTACTTAAGAAAAAAATGAAAGAAAAAAACGGAAACATTTTAAAACGAGAAGATATAAACAATGTGGCTTTTAACTAAGAACCGTCACGCTACATTTATTCCTTGCTTAGGAGACAGAGAGAAAGAGAGAGACGGAGAGAGAGAGAGAGAGAGAGAGAGACAGAGAGAGAGAGACAGATAGATAGACAGACAAAGAGAGACAGAGAGAAAGAGAGAGAGAAAAAGAAGATGTAAATTATGAAACAAGAAGGTTATATATTTCCACGGTCGCGCGGGTGTTTACGAGCCCGAACCTCATATACGAAAGCAGTGTACGAAGCCACCCAAGAAATCGGAAGTCGTGTGCGCCCGCCTGTTCGATAAAATCTATTTTAAAACTTTAAACGCATATACATGCATGCATATATTCGTTCGATATTCACAGGCGCGTAAAATTTGTTCGATTTATTTTCCGCGCCTGAAATTATTTTTCATACCTCGAATGACTTCGCCATATGGAAAGAATAGATTAGAGAGAGAGAGAGAGAGACAGAAAGAGGAAAACAGAGAGAGACAGAGAGAGACAGAGAGAGAGACAGAGAGAGAGAGAAAAACAGAGAGAGACAGAGAGAGAGAGTAACGCTTCTCGTCTCAATTAACACGCGGCTCGTAAGTTTACACACAAGCCGGGAGAGACAAGAGAGCTCCGGGAATCGGTTACTTTCTAAGTTCCTGTATCCTCGTTGTCGTCGAGTTACCTGTTACCATGTGCTAGCGATTCTTCGCTGCGCTTACATACCGAGTGTCCTAAAAGTATGTATAATATGTACGTTTTACGAGCGATTTTCAAATTCACGTCCATTTATTCGTAAACGAAGAAACGGTCCTTTATAAAAAAAAAATTTATGTCAAAGGCTTTTTAAACAATGCGACAAAAAAATAGTGTAATCTTCCCATTCAAGGGGTTATTACATCGAGGTTCAAAAAAGTTCTTCTCCTAATAATCTTTTTTTCGCTTTCTTTCAAATGCGTTTCTGAACAATTTTTTAATGCTTTTTACCGTTTCAGAATTACTCAGAGTATATAGTTAATTTTGGTACACTAGGTACATACTTACAACACCATACACTGGCAATCGGACGTTACTGTACGTGATCTTAGTTATCACGATTGCAAGCTACTCATTTCGCCTCGCGCTTCTTATAGTCTCGTCGGTTAAATGAGAAATCGGTTTGTGCTTATAACGTCACTTGATCGATCGATATATACATATATATATATATATTTTTTTTTTCTTTCAATTTTTTAGCGATGTTAAATATAAAATATTTTTGATGCTCTTTTTTTATATTAATTTTAGATTGTACAATGAAAAACCAATTTTATCTAACGAAATTTTCGGTAATAATTGCCT